>OVAP01000443.1:0-36409 GCA_900406295.1 Aurinia saxatilis
GAGAAAAGTTATTAACAAAGTTAATGGAGTTGTTAGATTAAATTAATAATATGTTTAAGTTTAGTTTATTCTTAAGATATTCATTAGAGGATGACCAATGTTG
Organism: Aurinia saxatilis; assembly: GCA_900406295.1. NCBI lineage: Eukaryota > Viridiplantae > Streptophyta > Magnoliopsida > Brassicales > Brassicaceae > Aurinia > Aurinia saxatilis. The sequence continues at coordinate 104 of OVAP01000443.1, forward strand.
ATGCTCTTATGTCTTCTCTTGAACATTCTCTTGAGATCCTCACCAGCTCCCATATTGCTCCTTCCTTCACCATCTCTTTCGCATTCCCTTCTGCAAAATAGAGTGCGCCGTCTTCTATTAGGAGTGATTTACCTCTTTTAGTTTCGGCTAAATGGTGCCATTTAGTCGATCAATGCAGCTAAGATAATGAGATGTTTTGCTTTTGCCAAAGAAAGGTTTTTTTTTCCACCTTGGGTTGATGCTCATGACTCGCATTTGGAAAAATTTGCAATTCCACGAGCAACTTGTGCAAGAACATCAGGATGTCCACATTTGACCATTCCCAACAAAGCTGCAATCCCGCTTTCTGATCTTAGTTTTGTCTGCAATTAATCTGTTGTTGTGATGCAGAAAAATTCCAATGTATTTCAGTATTTAAATTAATGGATGCCTTGTGGTATTATGAAAGGGAAGAAAAGAGTAAAATGAATCGAAAGTACCGTTTCCACATAAGTTAGCAATTGCTCCAACAACCATCCTTAGAGTCTAAGGATCCTGAGCATATAAACTGATACATCCTTGGTCCATAATCAGCTCCTGGTTGGTTTCTGAGGATAACAGTAAATTTAGTAAACAAAATACAAAAAATAAATCAAGAAGTTAGAACTGCATTTTTTACCGTTCATTGCAAGTTTGGCAATTGCACCAGCAAGAACTCTGTTAGTTTCATCTTCTGTATTTCTCAGAAGCATAAGCAAGGATGTAAGACCACCAACTTCCACAATTTGCTGCTGATTTGCTTTTGGTGTTACATACAATAAACAATTCTTAGAAAAGACAGTAAGACCCTAAATTGGTAATGGAAATAAAAATGTCAGAGGTTGCAGAAACAAACTTTTAGCAGCCAGATTGACTACAACTTTGACAGCATGAATCCGCACATCAGCATCTTCAGCTTTGAGGAGAGACAATATCTTCTGCAAACCCACTTTTGGAGACAAACAAGTATAAGGGTCATATATTTTTTGTTGTGATGATCAGATAACAGTCAACTTATGGTGTGAAACATTAGAAATTACCTTGTTCAAAGAGTTTAGCTACATGAGGTTTCTCTGTGTGTACATGATCTTGGACGTGAGGAAGTCTTGACTGAGACGAACCATGTTTCTCAAGGTTTTGTCGTGTCTGCAAAAATATATAAATAATGGATATAACATAACAATCTCAGATCATTTACTTCCAGCTATTTGAAATAGTGGTATATAAATTTCGTAAAAAATAGCACAATTTGAGACGTAGAGAAGATGCATGTGTGAAGATCCCTATATTTTTTACCTCGTCCGCAGTAAGACTCAACTGCAATAGTTGAGTATGCAATCTATTCACTTCATTCACCAACTGAAGAAACCCAGTCGATGAAGAAGTCGAGAACCGCACGGGACAAAGGTTCTACAACTCTGAGATATTGAAGCGTCTTCGTCTTCCTCTCATCGAAATCGGAACGTCTTCATCTTTTTCTCATGAAGTGAAGTGAAATTGTGACGATTAAGAAAAAAGCCATATACTTCAGTGGCTCGGAAACATCAGTGACAATGACATTGATCCATCGTTCCTCTTTATCAATTTGGGTATAAAGAAAAAATAAAATCCTCAAAAAATTGAGAAATCAACACAAAAAACTTAGAAATATGAACTGAATCGTTATATTTCAATGAAATCCATCTTCAAACCCATAAACTAAATCTCGGTTTTTTTATTCGATATGAGTCTAAGAAATTCGAAAGAGGAGATTATAGAGAAAGCAACGACCAGTAAAATGCGATTAAAATCAACATAAAAAACCCTAAACTGAATGAATTTATCAGGGTATTACGATTTCAGAAAAAGAATGATTTGAAAAACAGGAAAAACGAATGAAACATTCTATTTTAATACTGATTAGATAATCCTTATATATGACATAAACTTCCATATTATAAATAGATGAATATGATTGATACTCATATGAATTTGCAATAAAATGCTTCTAAATTAATAGATAGAATGGATAATTAAATATACATATAACGGAATAAGTTAACTGTATACCACGGTTATATTATTTGTACACACCACACCACACCACACCATTCACATACCACACCTACATATGACATAAGCATTAGTTTGTAGTTTTATTATTATAAAAAAAATCAGACCGAAAAAAAATATATTAAGAAAAGGGAGAAATTTTTTAAAAAAGGAATTTACAATTGAAGAAAGAAGGATCGTGGCATTCGTCCTAGCTCCGATCTCAAACTCCGTCGTCTCGGTTTGATGAACTCCTCTCTTCTTTGATTCTCCTCCAATACCAAATCTTCGATTTCGTTTCTGAAAGTAAGTCCTCTCATTGTCGATGCTTGCTGATTCCTTTACGACTGTCTGTGTTGATCTCAAAAGTTGATTTGAGTTAAGAGATTTGATCAAACTTTCATCTCCATAGAATCGTAAAGCCTTAGATTGGAAGTGTTTTGATCCCTAATTCAGTTTCGAGAGCCTGCGATTTCTTCGATAATTAGTTGTAATTTTGTGTGCATAAACCTGAAAGATAATTTCCAAAGTGTATAAGCTATTCATTACTCGGAATCCTACCTATGTTATCCTCTGACTGTGCCATCATAACTAAACCAGTGACTCAGTTTATTTTTATTATACGGTAGGTCCTGAACGAAACAAGATGGCGAATGTGTCCGTTGCTGCCGAGTGGCAGCTTCTTTATAATAGATATTACAGGAAGCCTGAGATATACCAGATGAGATGGAAACATGTAGATTTGAGTCGCAATAAGGTGGCTTGTGCTTCTTTCGGAGGGCCTATAGCAGTCATTCGAGATGACTCCAAGATTGTTCAGCTATATGCCGAATCTGCTCTAAGAAAGCTCCGCATCTTTAACTCAGCAGGTGTACTGTTTGCTGAGACAGTCTGGAAGCACCCTGGGGGCCGCCTCATTGGAATGTCATGGTCCGATGATCAGACACTAATCTGCATTGTGCAAGATGGCACTATTTATCGTTACAACATCCACGCTGAGCTCATCGAGCCCAATATGTCAATGGGAAAGGAGTGCTTTGAGCAAAATGTGGTGGAGTGTGTCTTCTGGGGAAATGGTGTTGTCTGCTTGACGGAAGGAGGGCAATTGTCCTGTATTTCAGATTTCAAGACAATGAAGCCTTATAAGTTGGCTGATGTCCCGGGGTTGATAGAAGACGATATGCTTCAGCCAACTTGCTTGGCTGTGAGGGAACCTCAGTACACGATGTCCGGGAATGTTGAAGTATTGATAGCAGTTGGCGATGATATCTTTGTTGTGGATGAGGATGAGGCACAGACTATTAGGTTTGATGAGCCTAGTGCTGAAGATGGTGAGATGCAGAATGATGACTATGGAAATTTGATTGGACCGGTGCAGAAGATGATTGTATCACCTAACGGAAAATTTCTAACACTCTTCACTCATGATGGCCGGGTTGTTGTTGTTGGCATGGAATCAAAAAGTATTGCTATTGATTACAGTTGTGAGGTATGTATCATTGCCTCTTGGAATGTTTGGTTCTCCCTTTAAGGGCTATATAATGGCATTTGCTGATTGTTCTGTAGTACAATTGCTATAATATGGTGTCTTAACCTGCATTTAATCACATACTTTTCTAGTCAGCCCTTCCTCCGCAGCAAATGGCTTGGTGTGGAATGGATAGCGTGCTGCTCTATTGGGATGAGGAGTTGATGATGGTGGGTCCTGTAGGAGATCCAGTTCACTATTTCTATGATGAACCTGTAATTCTTATCCCAGAATGCGATGGAGTGAGGATATTATCTAACACGAGCCTTGAATTTCTTCAAAGAGTACCTGATTCTACTGAGTCAATCTTTAAGATTGGAAGCACATCACCTGCAGCTTTACTGTATGATGCTTTAGATCATTTTGACAGACGAAGTGCTAAGGTAGGTTAGTTTACTACTATAGCACCAAAAAAGGCTATGTAAATTCTAGCAGATCTTTGTGCATTATGCTCTAATTTTGCCGTACTAGTCAAGCTTTCGTATGTCAGTTCTTCCTGCTGTTGATTAGGAAGAATATTTAGGTCTGGTGTTATACAAAGAATTTTAAAAAAAAAATTTAGGTCTGGTGTTCATACATAGAAATTTTTAAAAAATTTGTAATTACTACTCCTTGATTTGGGTGATGAAGTTGAATTTGCTCTTCTTCTGCCAGGCTGACGAAAATTTGAGATTAATTCGTTCATCACTGTCTGAGGCTGTTGAAGCCTGTATTGATGCTGCAAGCCATGAATTCGATGTATCTCGTCAGAGAGCTCTGTTACGGGCGGCAAGTTATGGACAAGCTTTCTGCAGGTTAGTCTAAAAGAAATTGAGTTTTAGTAATTTAACTTCTGAGACTGACGCTCAGTTGGGTGGGTCAGCAATTTTCAGCGTGACCGTGTCCAAGAGACTTGTAGAACTTTACGGGTTCTAAACGCTGTTCGTGATCCTGATATTGGCATACCCCTTAGCATTCAGCAGTACAAGGTTTTTGCAGTTTATATAATTTTCTTGACAAAGAAAGTGCTGCAAACTTTAGCAACTACCGTTTCCTCATAAAAATGATTTGGTGTGCAGTTACTGACAGCAGTGGTTTTGATTAGTCGTCTAATTAATGCTCATTCCCACCTTCTTGCTCTCCGGATATCTGAGTACTTAGGAATGAATAAAGTAAGTCATAGAGTACTCTATTTCCCTGTGATCTGCTCCTTCTATGTCCATTTTTTAAAAAATATTTTGGCCTTAGGGTGATTGTGATTTTCTATTATTGGTTTCGATAGGAAGTGGTGATAATGCATTGGGCATGTGCAAAGATAACTGCTTCACCGTCAACTCCAGATGCTCATCTTCTTGAAATTTTACTTGATAAGGTTCATATTTAGATCTGCTAATTATATATATGGAGGAAACACATGTACTTAAGAGAAACAATGTTCATTGCATTTCAGCTCCAATTATGCAAAGGAATATCTTACGCTGCAGTGGCCACGCATGCAGATAACTGTGGACGTCGAAAGTTAGCTGCAATGCTAGTTGAACATGAACCACGCTCCACTAAACAGGTTTGTCTATCTGATATGTGCATTTCCCTTTTGGATTCTCACCAGGCAAAAACATAATGTAGAAGTAAAACGATTCCTGTGTTTCAGTGTAACAATTCGTGTAAAACGTAGTTTTGCAACAAAGAAAAAAAACTTCACCTGTCTAATGATCATTTTCTGCAATTTCAGGTTCCACTTTTATTGAGCATTGGGGAGGAAGACACAGCTTTAGTTAAAGCTACTGAGAGTGGTGACACCGACCTGGTGTATCTGGTTGTATTTCATATATGGCAAAAGGTGCGTTACTGTCTTATTTGTATTCAACTATTAATATGTATATTGTGCGAACATACAAGAACGGACTGATTTTAATTTGTGGGGTTGACCAGAGGCCTCCGCTGGAATTTTTCGCTATGATCCAAGGCAGAGTTTTGGCACGTGATTTATTTATTGTTTATGCACGGTAGGACAATCATGTTAACATGCTTGATTTATTAAAACTACACTGTTCCAACTTGGTTTAACCATTCTTGTCAATGTTTTATTGTAAATACTAACAGTGTTGTAAATTTCCTTGCGTTAGGTGTCATAAACATGAGTTTTTGAAGGATTTCTTCTTATCGACGGGTCAGATTCATGTACGTTTCATGATCAATTTTCTTTGATTGATCCTTCACAAATTCTTTACCTCCTGTAAAAGCTGAAGTTAACAATCGATTATAGGGTCTTGGTGTACATAAACTGTTGTTGAGCTTGGATTTCTGTGTTTGTATCAGGAAGTAGCTTTTCTTTTATGGAAAGAGTCATGGGATATGGGGAAAAACCCAATGGCTAGTAAAGGATCTCCATTGCACGGTCCGCGTATAAAATTAATAGAGAAGGCTAGCAACCTTTTCTCTCAGACAAAGGAACACACCTTTGAGTCCAAGGCTGCTGAGGAACACGCAAAACTCTTGAGGTAATAGATTGTAAGCAAATATGAGTTTTTTCTGAGGAAGCTTCTGTGTACTGGAATCTTGGTTGTTAATGATTCTTGGTTGTTTTCTTTGTTCCTCACCTTATGGTCTTTTAACTCGTTATCTGTTGTTTTATTTGCTACATGTTTTTAGGATACAACATGAGCTAGAAGCTACTACGAAGCAGGCCATCTTTGTTGATTCAAGCATCAATGATACTATACGCACATGTATTGTTTTGGGTAATAACCGTGCTGCAGCGAAAGTGAAGTCAGAATTCAAGGTCTAATTGAAGTTTTTTCTTTTCCCTTTCGTGTTATGGATACGTAAGAATGTCATCTTTAGCCACAGAATACGTTTTGAATTTCCAGGTTAGTGATAAAAGATGGTATTGGCTTAAAGCATTTGCTCTGGCTACAATTAAAGGCTGGGAAGCATTGGAAAAGTTTTCAAAGGAGAAGAGACCACCAACAGGTAATTTTACTGCTTATGATAGCCAGCAGTTTCTATAATGGTCTTTAAATGTTTCTTTCTTCAATTGCATCCCCCACTACAATGATTTTTAAACTTGAGGGAAAGAAAATTCATTTCGGTTTGTCTCGTGTTTCAACTATCATAAAGGGTTCCGTCCATTCGTGGAAGCATGCATCGATGCAGATGAGAAAGCAGAAGCTCTTAAATACATCCCTAAACTGTCAGATCCTGTAGAAAGAGGCGAGGTATCCTTTGCATATAATATGAAGTCTTGAATTCGATATTTATAAATCTATCGAAACCTTTAGTTTAGTGTGAGTTTTTATTTATGTGGCGTCTCAGGCTTATGCTCGTATTGGAATGGCAAAGGAAGCGGCTGATGCAGCGGCTCAGGCCAATGATGGAGGAGAATTGCTGGAGAGATTCAGGAAGACGTTTTCACAGAATGCTATTTTTGATACTCTGAAAATGCCTTTCCAAGGTTAAGTCCTCAAAAACTGAGATATCTTTTGTTAGCTATGGAGATTCTTTTGTTGATTGTAACCAAAACTCACAAGAGAAAGCGTGTAAAATTTGTAAGAGTGGGTAAATGATGTGAGAAAAAGTAGAGTTGGTTCTCCAAAGTTGTGTAACACCAATAGTGACTACTCGATTTTGTTGTGAATCTCTCTTTACATGTGCATATGTTCCTTTGATTGTTAATTACATCATCCAATTGTTTGGTGTCTACCATTTGTTTTATCATGTCATTTTTTTCACGATGTTGGTAAAAAATTTGATATTCGATTGCTTTTATTAATCTAGATTAGTCATAAGATTTTTTCGACTAGAATACTATCAGTCGAGTTCAACTCAAAATGGGATGAAAATTTGATTCAATTATTTTTCTCATTTCTTTCTATATCATAAATTATACACTGTCCAGCAATCTGTGTTTTACACAGGGAGTAATATAGTAGTACTTCTCTATGTCATACAACTGCAAAGGCCCTAGAAGAACCAGAGAACCTACTGATATCACCAAACAGTGCCTTTGCAGCTCCGTAGTGTGTTAATCTGTAAACTCCAGTTGCAGCAGATTCCGGTATCCTCCACTCCACCGTAGCTTGACTCAACGGGCTCAGCTTCACGGGTCTAGACCATTTGAACTTCACACAGAAGTCATCATCATCGTATACTGGAGTCCACTTCCCTCCGTTGGGCAGCATCTCCACCACAGCGAAAGATCCTTCCGTCATCAGGTCGTTTCGTGGACATGCCGACCAAAACGTTGCGTTGACTACTGCTGCCCCTCTCTTGTACGATGCGTTTGCAGGCACGTCGACTTTGATGTCCCCGAAGTCGTGTCCTCCAGGAACACTGTCGATGATTACAGGCGCTAGTAAACTGATCTGTTTATCTAGAAGGTCGGGAGGTTGCGGCCCACGTGGAAGAGTTTGGCCTTTGACTAAAGCTGTAGCTAGTTTCTTGAACTCTTGGATATAAGCACTAAGTGTGTGTGGGCCGTATAGCGTTGAAGCTCCCTTGAAACAACAATAAAAAGCCGTTATTTTTAAGTTTCATAAATCAACTGACATTGAGTAGATTTTAAGTAAAGGTGAGTTCAAAACAGAGTCTTCTTTACAACGAACCAACCTCATATCTTTGCACCTCGTACTCTTCAAAAGTGGAAATGTACTGAGAATATGTGTTAGTGAGACCTGCAATTACGACATGGAGGTTGTTGGTAAACTCCTTGCTGTCCAAAGAGATGAGAAAAGACTTTATAGATTCACGGAGACGCCTTCCAGCCATTGTTGTGAACTCTGAGTCCAATAATAGATTCAGAAATCAGCATTTTAGTCAGCTAACGCTAAGCATATAAACAGAAACATAACATAATTGGATTCTTCACTTAGTTTTAACTTAACTAATGGGTTTAAAGGGTCTACTAGCTATGTTGGCAATGAATAACAAGTCTCACTGATATACCTCCGGGAACACTGAGGATGATTACTTGACCAATGCGAAAGATCTGGATCGGAAGAATAGAAGGCTGCCGGTTCACGCAATAACAAATTGTCAAAACACTATGGTTTAAAAATCCTTTAATCAGTTTTCATGAAATAGAGAACAGAGTCACTCACCGCCCAATCATATGGTATCTTCATTTCACCAGTGTCAAGTAAAATGGGTTTTGGTTTCTGGCATTGAACCTGTTCAGGACCGGGAGTTTTCAACACGTTCCTCACTAGTCTCCAGAATGCATTACCCTTAAAAAGAAAAGAAGGAAGCAGATTCTTTCTGTTAGAAAAAGAAAGATTAAGAGAAAAGTAACAATAAAATAGCTGAAAAAGCTTACCTGATCATCTCCTTGTTTGAAATCAAAAGCACCTGGACCATCAGTTGTTCCAGCAGCAAAACCAAACCCCATTGCAGCTGGACATGTTTTAACCGTCTCAGTGCCGCCGCCTGGTTTAGGAATTGTGACTTCGAGATCTGAGAAATCTAGATACGCATGTTGATAACCAATCTTGCCCTGCACCTTTTCACTAGCTTTGTTAAAAAGTTCTACTGCCATTTTGAATTGCTTTTCTCCTATGATACGTGTACTCTCAAATTCATCAGGGTACCTACAAAAAAAGCAGAATACCAGTCAGAATGTAAAAAAATATAGAATTGGAGGCAGAGAAAAAGAAAAGAAATCATGAAATATGTAGATATATACCCGGGGCCACGGCCATAGCACAATTCGTTCTTTCCTTTGCAGGTACTATGATTGAAATCACAAGGCAGTCCAGTGTCAATGCAAAAGGCACCAAGAGTATTTGGACTCACGTCACCACAGTTTGATTGACAGAAGGCAGAGACGAATGTACGGTTTAAAGCCTTTCTTACTCGGACTTTAGCATCAAGTAACTTTACCACACGCTGCCCTCTAGAAGACTTATGTCTAGCTGCAATATCCAAAAGTCTGCTATCTAGAAAAAAACAAAAAACCAAAACTTTCATCTTGATAAGTCATGCTGCAACAACAATGCGCAAAGTTAAATAAATAACTGGAAATTAAGGATTTGACTTACGGTTTTTGCTCAAATCAGAAACAATGGTTGATACTCGGCGAGGGACTTGTTTTGAACTATCCGAAGTCTTCTGTCCATTCTGAAACCAATCCTCCATAAAACGGGCAGCAGCGCCTTTGTTGTCACCACTAATCAACGAGTTAGTCCGGCTCATGGAAGTCCCATGAGTAGCAAACCAATTAAAACTAGCAATAGGTCCCAACTGAGAATCAACAAACTTGAGAAGTGTCATCTCCTTATCAACATTATACTTATATTTACTCCTCTCAGCTGCAGGATTGTTGAGATAAGAACTGGGACTCCGATTCACACCAGCATCCAATAAATCCCCTATATTATAGCATCACACAAACTAGTGTAATTAATTAATCACCCATCAAAGATTGTGAAATTGTAGTTAAAATTACCTTTATTGACAAAAAGAGAAGCAGGACGTAGACTTTCATGAGCTTGGACAATAGTTTGCTCAATACCATCAACGAGTACGTCAAAAGATTGACGAACGAATCCGAGAGACGTGACAATATAAGTGACATACTGAAGATAACCTCCTGGTCCCGCATGCGTGTGAATCCCACTTATTGCCACATTCTTCTCTGTGTATACATCACCATATCTGCATACGAATTATCCAACATTCTCATTAATTCCACTAACATTATTTTTTGAATAACTAAGAGATTCTAGACCCGTGTATTATAATTATATGGTGCCGTCTCGAACCAGTAACATTATAGATCAAATCGAATAGATGAAAATGTTGATAGGGACCTTGCTTTGAGGCGTTCGAGGACTTTGATAGTGACGATCTGAGAAGCCATACAGGCGTCGAGATTGACAAAGACGAGGCGGTTACCTTGAGGCTCAGCGACGATGAAAGCGCGAGCTCGTAAGCGGAAGTGAATACCGGAGGCGATTTGATCGGAGTTAGCGTATCCCATCATGTTGACATCAGCGGCTGGACCAGTGATGTCGTAGCTTCCGACGCCGATTAAATAGTCAGAGGAGGAGGAGGAAATGAGTGTAGATAAGTAAAGAAGAGAGAGTAGAAGAGAGTGAAAGTGCAATGAGACGGCGGCCATGGTTGTTTGGAGAAGATAGAGAGAGAGAGAGAGAGGGAGATTACGGATCTAAGAAGAAGATGAGAGATTCACACGAGAAGGAGAGAATCCGCCATGGAAAAGGTGTGAGTGGGAGAGAGAAGAGAAGAGAAGTGTGGAATTTTCAAAATTGTGGAACAGAGTGGAAGTCGGTCAGTGCTTTTCGCTCAAACGCATTAAATTTCGTATTAAGCCGCGTTCAAACTTTGGGTATTTAATTTAAATAGATTTTGTTGTTGTTATCAAATGACTTGCACCAAATTATGAATTTATTATTGGGGATCGTTTCCTTGATTTAGGATTCAACGTGTCGCTACGAAAGCGATTTATGAGACACATATATTAAAATTTGTTCCACTAAACTCCAGTCTTGCAACAAATTATATTTTCCTGGATCACATTAGGATGGGGATCGTTTCCTTGATTTAGGATACGTGTCTTTCTTTTACCTTTTTTTTTTCGTTTTTGGTTTTTTTGTTTCTTTCAGTCTTGCAAAAATCTTAACAGTGTTTTAAATCTTCTACATGTGGATTCCAGAATATAATTTCTTCATATGAAAAATTGCACATGTTTATCTTACATCTAAAGTGTTGTAGTGCCACACACAGAACCGTAAGTTGTCATCTAATCGATTTTAAGAAAAGCCTAATTTTAGTTATCTACGTATGAGAGGATTATATATTTTCTTGTCCTCCGTGTAAATCTCTTTTTTTATATCTTTTTAATAGCATAGTTTTAAGAGGGTTATTATTATTATTTTTTATTTTATTTTATTTTTTGTCTCAAATTGATTTTATTCAAATAAAAATGTTGGCAAAAGTCATACAATGAGCTACAAGTTACGCACCAATAGACGGGTAACATAAAAAAACAAAGAGGACTACAATAAACTATCCTGATGCAAACGATCTCTCAACCAAGAAGGACCATTACAAGAGATGTATGATTGATCTATATTCCTTCGTCACACTATTATCGATACAAATCGCCACTTGATTTGCTACTAAAGTAGTGCTAGTAAACGAACAACCTTGTATAGATCGCATAATACTGACAACCCTACCAAGCATTGCTCGAACTGATGGGAAATGAGATAGATGATGTAATGCGTCTAAAAGTTGTAAGTCCGACACTTCGAAAATGATGTTTTGAATATTCAAGTTCGCCAAAGAAGAAGCTGCCCATGTAAGTCCTTCAATCTCGGCTTCCAGCTTTGTGGCCATATTAGCAAAAACATTGCGGCCATGAAACCTGGGAATCCCATTGTGATCCCTTATAATCCAGCCCGTCCCACTCAAACGATTGGCTTGTAACCAAGAACTTGCCACATTACATTTAACAAACAGCTCTACCGGTTTCTGCCACTTTAGTAACTCCACTGTCGATTCATTTGTCTGGCCATGGATATTTGCAGAAGACCATTCTAGTCTGTCATCTTTAGCCCGTTTGAGAATAAATTCCGCTGTGCATAATTGTTGTTCGAAGACTAACCCATTTCACGCTTTCCAAATTTGCCACATCACCAAGGGAAAACCTACAGACTCATCACTATCGAAGGTATTATTTACCAAATAATGGAGATTGAGGAATGTTGAGGACAAGGAGAACCATGAAGTGGAAGTTGGAGGCCAAATAACTCCCACACCTCCACCGCTCGGGGACAATGGAACAGAACGTGGGGTATAGTTTAATTAAAAACCCCACACGCGTGACATTTTGCGTCTAAATTCATCCGGCGAGAATTCAGTCTATCCTTTACCGCTAGCACTCCTGAAAGGCACGCCAAAGGAAATGCTTTATTTTAGAAGCTGCATGAACCTTCCAAATTTTGATTCATAGAGCTTTATCCAATGGAGGAAGGGGATCTGTTCTTGCCAACTCAGCATCAATAATTAAGTTGTAACCACTTTTAACCGAATATGCCCCGATGGTGTAAAACCCCAATAATAACCATCTTGCAGAAAACGAGATGATTTGATTTTTCGGATCCGATTGCAGTCTACCTCATAGAACAACTCCCTTAGCAAATCTTCATCCCAAGTATCAGAACCAGGGATCAAAAGATCAGCTACACGAAGATTAATATCGAAGGTGTGTTGTCGTGGATACGGGAAACGAGGCCCGTTGTAAAAAAGCCAACAATCCGAGAAAATTAAAGTATCATGTCCATCACCGATTGAACGAACCAATCCTTTTTTTAACAGCTCACGTCCAAACAACAAGCTTCTCCAGGCGTAGGATGGACTAACCCCCATACCACAGTCAAGAAAATTATCCACTGAGAAATAACGACTTTTTAACAATCTAGGTAAAAGAGAGTTGGGGTTGTCAATGAGACGCCAGGCTTGTTTACATAACAATGCTTGATTGAACGCAACAATATCATGGAAGCCCATACCACCATTCTCCTTTGCCATGCATAATTTTTTCCAAGCTACCCATGTAATTTTCTTGTGGTTATCTCCAGTACTCCACCAATATTGGGTCATTTCACTAGTCAGCTTTTGACACAGGTCTTTCGACAGCTGAAAACAAGACATAACGTAAATTGGCAAAGCTAGTGCAATTGATTTTAAAAGAATTTATTTCCCCCCATGAGATAAAGCCTTGCCAAACCAACCCTGCAGTCTAGACTTTAGTTTCTCATGTATAAACTGCAGCAACTTCCGTTTAGAGCCACTAAAACATTCAGGTAGTCCCAGATAAGTACCATCCCCACCTTCTCGCTCTATTCCCAGAATCTGCTGCAAGGGTCATCTCACACCCACAGAGATATGTTTCGCATGATTTCAACACAGTTCGCAGGTGTCGCCCTACATAGTAATAAACAATCATCGGCAAACAACAAATGATGAACCGCTGGCCCATTTGCTACCAAAGATATGCCAGATAAATGTCATGCTTGTTCCGCTTGGTTTGAGCATTAATTAAGGCCTCCGCTTCTAATACAAAAAGAAAAGGGGACAGAGGATCCCCTGACGAAGCCCTCTCTCTGGTTTAATGAAACCATGAGTGTGACTATTCATGAGAACAGAGTAGGAGACTGAGGTGATGCACGCCATTATTCATTTAATCCACAAAGCATTAAAGCCCAGCTTATTCAGCAGTTTTTCGACAAAAATCCACTCCACTCGATCATAGGCTTTAGACATGTCCGTTTTAATAGCCATGAAATCCTTACTAACGAAATCATTAGTACCCAAGGCATGAGTTACTTCATGAGCTATAAGGATATTGTCTGTAATCAATCGGCCCGCTACAAAAGCTCCCTGGGTATCAGAGATGACATCTGGGAGAACAACTTTTAGCCTATCACATAAGATTTTTGATATGATCTTGTAATGCACAGAGCATAAGCTTATCGGCCTCAAATATCTCATTCGATAAGGGGAAGCAATTTTATGCAACAAACAGATATTGGTGTGATTCCAGTCAGCTGGCAAAATGCCTGTGATGAAAAATTCCGAGATTTCTCGAATCACCGACGGACCAACGATGCTCCAGAATTTTTTATAGAAAACACCAGTAAACCCATCAGCTCCTGGAGCGCTTGTCCCTTTTATAGCAAAAGCTGTTAATTTATCTCTTCAGGACTAACCGGTCTAGTCAAAGCCGCGTTACCCTAGGAGTAAGACCTGCAAATAGCTCTTCCATATCAGTCGGGTTAGTAGAGGTGAACAAATCCCGAAAATAGTCTACTGCGACTTGTCCTTTTGAGCCTTCAGCATAGCATTCCCGATTCATTTCATCTAATAATAAAAGTATTCGGTTACGGACACGACGGCCCTTAACACAGTTATGAAAATATCGGGTATTCCGGTCACCTTCTTTAAGCCATTTATTCCGGTTATCAGAACGAAGTGCAACAACCGGGTCCCCATAGACACAAGACAGATAATAAGAAATGGATCCATGCTTGACTCGTAAGTCAATGATCTTATTATTCAAAGAAATAATGTCAACAACAAAGGAGTTTTTCCACATCAACGCCAAGCCGCCACTCCGGCCAACTGGCTCAACAGTAAACAACTCATCGTAACCTAAGCTCTGCTTTAAACTAAGCATGAATTTATTTTTTTTTTTTTGTTTCCATAAGAAATAAAAAATCAGAAAAATGGAATTTGCGCATTTCCCAAAGACGAGAAACTGTTTCAGGGCTTCCAGCCCCTTGACAGTTCCAGCTCAAGATACTCATTGGAGTGGCAACGACTTCAAACTGGAAGTCACCGTTTTTAGATGAGTTTTCTTGCTTCTTGAAGACTGTTTTGAGGAACCCTTAGCGTGAGGAATTGAAGCGGAAGGCATCACATATTTCCCCGACTTCAACTTCTTCACTGTTGGTATTATAACCGGTTCATCCTCGAAACCTAGTGCCCAAGCTCTTTTATTCTTCACTTTTGGCACGCTAGCCACATCTGCTGCCTGTGAATTATTGTCCCCATTCCACCAAGAAGCTGGAGATATTTTGCGACGAGGACTCGGTTTTCGCCCCACTCGCCTTTTAGGAACCTGCCTCTTGATCTCTTTCGATGAAGTTGCACCCAGACGATTAAGGGCAGTAAGCCTGACCACTTTTTGAACACGAGGGTCCAAAACAGTAGCCTCAGAAGATACATCAGCTTGTTCCTTCATATCATCACTCAAGGAGGTAGTCGAAAGCAAACTGTTTTTCCTATTGTTAAACCCGACAGCACCCATATCTCCTACCCTTTCCAAAGTCGGTTTCCGGGACCTCACAGGTGTCCCATCTGAACCAGAGTTACCTGCAACCTCTAGTTGATGAGAAGCTAATGGAGAAGGAGTCGGGGAATTGACAATATGTTCCTCATGTTGCAATGCTAACTCCGTATTGTTCACTCGCGGAGCAGGGACCTTAAAGCTAGACCGAGGGGGATTGGAAAGCTGAGAGTCCACACGGGTCTCAGACTTTTCCAAGGGCTCAACCGGTAACGCAATTCTCTCATGGTAGCGAGCAGAGGACCCATGATGACCAAACCGATCAGAACGATAAGAAGCGACACGATTGTTGTCGTACCTCTGGTTTGTACCGTATGAACGATGATTACGCGAGTAATCATAGTGATGATAGCTGTTATAGTCTCTATTTTCCGACCTTCGTGACTCACCATACGGCCTATATTGTCTATATGGACGTTGCGGCTCGGTCAATCTGCCATTAAAACGCTCGTTGTTCTTCGCTTGAAAATGGTAAGGCCTCGTGTGTTCACCATTGTTTCCCGCATTGTCGAGCTAGAGACGAGATAAAGGTTGCTTCTTCACTTCTGGTTGTTGCTTCTTCACTTGTGGATGCTGCTTAACCAGCATAGACTCCTCTGTCTCAAGATGCAGAGCATTCAGCTTGCAATCTTTCTGCTCATGAGTGAGCGCAAAACATTTAAAGCAATGTTTCTCTAATCTATCATACTTGATCGTCATGGTCACTGTCTCCCCAGTAGGAAACGTAGCAGAATGTCACATGATCAAAGGTTTAAGAGCATTGACATGTATCTTCATTTTACACTCGGTCGAAATCACCTCTCCCACGCGACTATGTATCTTATCCCTTTTTATATTAAAAATAAATCAAAATTATTATTTAAAAAATTAAAAATAGGGGAAAGTCCATTATTTAGAATTTGTTGAGAATGATTTAAAACCTCAAACTTATTTTAATAATAAATTTAATAATTAAAAATAAATAGTAACTTCTACCATTAAACATGCTCTAACCATCACATCACTTTATGGATGACTTATTATTGGAGTGTACTCAAAATATGAGTTGTTCAACTGCTCCCGTTTTAATTATGAATGTATGATTGTAGTTGTAGATATTTGAAATAGCAAGAGATTTTAATATTCTACACGCTTCAAAAAAAATAAATTAATATGGGTTTCATATTCATATGTAATGTGAAAGAGAAGAGAGAAAAAATGAAGAAAAGGATTGGTTGTGGGTATGTCTATGTGAAACGGCTTGAGGCAACATCAATGTTTATGAGCTGTTTTCGGATTTGTCTTGATCCTAAAGACTTGACCATATGGTACTAGCAATAATTTACAAAATCAGATTGGTGTGGCACTGTGGTAGGTGAATATTGAAATCCTCAACCGTTTCACACGTGGCACACTAGGACCCAACCCGACAAAAAAACTCAAGAGTTCTGTCTCAGTTTAGGCAAAAGAAAGATGGAATTGACCTGGGTTTTGCTTACTCTCTAAGAAAAAACTCAAATTTATTTCCTTTGATTCCTCAGAAGCTGCTCAAGGAGAGATTCGTGATCCATGGATAAGCCTCTGCTTTCAGGTATTCAAAATGACCTCCTCTGTTTTATATCTTCTTTTCGAAATTCTCTGATTCATGGTTTTGTCTTGTTGAAATTCTCTCTTTTTGCGAGCAGAGAAAGCGAAGGAATCCGAGAGATGGGATTCGTACCAGTATCTGCAGAGAAACAGCTCTTCTGCTCGTAACCCTTCTTTCGCCGGACCTGGTGTTACCCTCGACGAAATTCGTTCTGCTTCGGCTGTTTCTGATCCTCCTGCTCTCTATCCTCCCGTTTTATCCACACCCGTTTCGTTGCCCATTCGTAAGTCTCGTTCCATTGCATTGGTATTAAGGGTTTATTGAGAGAAAGTGACAATTTTTATCTTAAATTCTGTTTGAGCTCTGATTGTTACTAGTAATCTAGTACATTATGTTTTCTCTACATTTTGATCTTGATTCTCCATATGTGAAAGTTTCATCAATTCTTGGAACTTTCTAGCTGGATGATGATTCCGATGACATCAAATTGAGTTACATAATTTATGTTATTATTTCTATTTTGCTACCAGACTATTGTTTGTTTGGCAAGTTTCTGATTTCTTCTTTGCGTCTCACAGCGGAAGCTATTGGTTATCCGAGTGCATCTGGAGCAAGTCATGAATTGCAAAGGTTAGGAGTCTTACTACATTTTATCATGTTATTTAATGTGTTAGGATGCAAACATTTGTGGCTTTGGATTTGTTTCCTTGGATCAATAAGCTAGATAGGTTACTACACTTGATCTTCTTACTCTTGTTATTCCATGTGTTACAAATCTTAGGATATGCAAAGATTTGTGGCTTTGCATTTGTTACCCTGCATGTTCTCAACTTCTGCTCAACTTATGTGATTTTCAGGCAGATTCTTGATGATATTGAAATGAGAGAGCTGCTTATTGATCATATTGGCCACCGTTGTTGTTGGGGGAGCCGTCCTGCTCGCACATGGAAGATTCGTGCTGTTGAAGACTGTAATGTTTATGTCGGAACTCTTGACACTTTCATTGAGGAAAGGGAAGCTTTGACGCAGACGGTGCCTTTCACTGGTGGAAATTATAATGGGAAGAAACATGGTTCTGAGCCGGAGTTGTGGCAGTTGGACCTTAAATCGCAGTTTCCTACTCTCTTTGTCCCGTATAAAGAAACTCAAGTACCTGTTCCCAATTCTGAGATTGTTGAGAAGTGCACAGGTAACAACAGTTTTTCTGTCCATAATTACCATTTGGACAACTAGAATGTTGTGGATACTGATACAGCTCGGTTTGATTGATCCACAGGTTGCACAGGAAGAGGAGATGTAGTATGTCCAACCTGCAATGCTGATGGAGAGCCGGGATTTTATAAGGAGAATCAGATGATGAAGTGCTCCGCTTGCTATGGAAGGGGTTTAATTGCTCATAAAGATGGATCTGACACAATGTAAAGTTCATTTCAACTTTCACTTTGATGGTTGCAAAACTATGGCTCCTATTTATTGAAAACCTTATGTTCTCCACAGATGTGCAAGTTGTAACGGTAAGGGGAAGCTTCCTTGTCCAAATTGCCAGTCTCGCGGGTTAATCAAATGTCAAACTTGTAACGCTACTGGTTCTCTTCTGACAAGCAGAATCGCAGTTGTAAGATGGTCAGTGTTAAAAAATTTAAATACATATAGCTTTGATTGGGAGTTAAAAAAGATTTGATGTCTTATGTTCCGGTTTTACAGGAAGACTTTGTCGAAGCGAAAGGTGAGTGCAACAAGAGGAGCTGGCTCGGTACCAGAAGAGGTATTTCACAGAGCAGAAGGAGTTTCACTTTGCAACACACAAGCTTACCAGTGCACGCCGGCTTACTTTGCAGACTCATATTTCCTCAACAAGTTCTCCTCGGAAGTTATCTCGTCGAGAGCTGAGGTTCCACCAACGGCGAATGTGGTCTGTGAGAGACACACCATATCTGTTATACCTGTGACACGCGTCACCATGGAAGATCGTGGGAAAGCCTTCAGCTTTTACATAATCGGTTTTGGTAAAGAGATATACTTGAAAGATTACTACCCAGCACGGTTCTGCTGGGGGTTGTGTCCTTGTCTTGAGTGGTTAAAGGTTTGAATAAAATCAGAGTTGATCTTTGATCTTCTCTGCTTGAATGTAAGAAACGGAGAGAGAACGTTTGTAAACAGTGTTATATGTGTATACGATTGCATTTGTTATTCATTGTGACCAAATACCTGATTGCACTTAAAAGTATCAAACTATGTTTCTAGAACTTAGTGGCTTTAAATCGTTTTCTGGTGCGATGAGTTCAGGAAGCTTAATATCCGACTCAATAAGTTCATATCTACAGATTTGTTGCAGATGGAAGCAGAGAAAGGTTCTAAATCTTTGAAAGAAAAGCTTTGCCATTGTGACGCCTCGGATTGCAAAGAAATGAGAGTGCAAACTTAGAAGATGAGTGTGAAAACTCTAATTACAGTGACCAACTTAAACAAATGATGCTGTGTTCTTTGACTCTTGATGAACAAGACTTGGCTCTTCTGACAAGCTTTATTGCAGTTCAAAGATGGTAAGGTCTACAAATTCTTCACAAGGTATGGAGCAAATTTGAGGTTACATATTTTGCATTTTTGGTCAGAGCCAATATCTGCTTAGGAGAATACTGAAAATCAAGACTACAACCATGTCAAATGATCTCCCTTCTTTATGTCACATGTAGCAAAAATGCCGGTTCTTGTCTCGCCATGAAATAATCCTAATACCAAGCAAAAATAACCAAATGATGACTTTGCTCTAACAAACAATAAAGGTGATAACAACAAACCATTTCTGCATCTGCATATTCGGGTTGCAACTATGATTGATACATCTCGATTTGTTCCCCTTATGAGTAGCATCAATCACCATACCTCTATTAATCTCACACAAGTAGAAATTCGTCTCTCCCTTGTGTTTCATCTTCCAAAGCCTTTTTTCACATGTGTTATCATCTATAACTACATTCACCAAAGCCAATTGACAATTAGTGGAGAGACTCAATCTACTTATATATTACTAGTGATCCCTTCCAATTCCCGATGTGGGATATAATCCCTAATACACCCCCTCGAGATGATGGTTATTTGACCATTAATCTCGGTACGCTCGGGCAAGGATCGATGGACCGATTTAGGTCAGATCGATGATAGATCGGGTTGGATAGTGTGGATCGGTTATGCCCGTTTGGGCTTAATGGGCTCTGATACCATGTTAAGTTTCATGGGCTTCCAACTAAAAGCCAATTGACAATTAGTGGAGAGACTCAATCTACTTATATATTACTAGTGATCCCTTCCAATTCCCGATGTGGGATATAATCCCTAATAAACAACACTCCCAATATATTAAGCAGCTACAGAAAACATCAAATAGTCATCACATCACATTACCTTCCCCAATATACTCAATGATAAACTCTCCTTGTTTAATCACTTCTTCTGCTACAGTCCCTGATCCGCATTTTTCTGTCTACAAAAGCCATCTTTTTTTTTTTTTTGGTCGTGAAAACAAATCTTATTAATCAACCCAAAGTAGAATTAGCTAAAGCTTGCAAAGCTAGCTTAGCTAAAGAGTCTGCCACTAAATTTGTGGCTCGAAGGATGAAAGCAAATACAATACTTGTTAAACAAGGTAATAAATTATAAATGTCCGTGAGGATCCCATAGACCTCTGACTGCAAAGAATTTTTCTTGATGAGGTTGATGATGGTTTGTGAGTCCGATTCCAACCTGATTGAGGTTATATTCAGTGATATAAGATCACGGATAGCATTGAGAATTGCTAATGCCTCTGCCGAGGGAGTGTGAGCTCGAGAACCTTGGTTTTGAGCTAGAGTAGTCTGATCAGGTGCAATAATTTCCCATCCGAATCCTGCTAGATTATGATCTGAACGCCACGCAACATCAACTCGACAAACTACTGTGGGAGATATTATATGTGAACGAGTTTGTTCCCGTGTGCGGTGAGGAGGTTCGACATTTGAATTATGAGCTTCCTGCCATTCTTTAGTAGCCAATATTGCTTGAGAGAGAATTACCTCAGTGGTTATTGCTGTATTGTTGAAGAGTAGGTCATTCCTAGCTTTCCATAGATACCACAGTAGCCATGGGTACAAAGGTATGTTGAGTCCAGTAGGAGGGAGGTTCCGACTGCGTTTTAGTTTTGGTATGATCTCGCCGGGATGGTTTTCCGTAGTGATGTGAGTTTTGAGGGGACAGGGGGGCCTGTTGCTATACAATACGCGCGAACTGGCAAGTAAAAAGTAGATGTGTTGTAGTTTCCAACTCGTTGCATCGTCCACACTTTGTATCAACGTCACTGATTCTACGTCCAAGAGCTGCTTTGGAAGGTAGAGCATCATGTAATATCTTCCAGAGAAAGAGTTTGATTTTGGGAGCCGTGTTGAGAGTCCAGATTTGATTAGTCCATGGAAAATCTTGAAGGGGATTGACGAGTTGGCAAGTAGTTTGTGAGGACCTAGCTATAACATATCCCGACTTTGTGCTATATACTCATGAATCATTGTGTAACCAGCTAAATTTGTCTTTTCCTTGTGTGCTACAAGGAATGATATTGAGAATTTGTGAATGATGGTGAGGAACCAGTTCCTCTATAGCTGCAATATTCCACTCATTGGAATTAGGTGAATTAGTTGAGCCACATCTTGGATTTGTGAATCTTCTGGGGGGGGGGCATTGCACAGGTAGGCATATTAAGGCTTAACCAAGGCTCATCCCAAATTTTTGTGTCGGATCCATTGTTAATTATTTTACCCATACCTTTCTTTAGAAGGTCCCTGCCCACATAACACTTCTCCACCCATGTGAGCAATTTGTTGGTGCTTGAGCCTCTAAGAAAGGGACTTTTTGCAGTAGTTTCCCATGAGAACTTGAGCTAACAGCCCCGTAGGTTGCTCCGAGATACGCCAAGCTAGCTTAGCTAGGAGAGAGTCATTAAAAGCTTTAATATCTCGCAAACCCAAACCGCCATCTTTGGTGTGCATAGTCATTTTATCCCATGAAATCCAACACATTTTCTTCTTCTTTTTTTTCTGGTTTTGAATCCCACCAAAATCTGACCATAGCTGATTGAATCTGTTTGCACAGAGATATTGGCACCTTGAAACAGGTCATTGTATACGTCGGAGTGGCCGTGAGCACTGATTTGGGGAGCGTGAGTTTTCCGGCGGACGATAGGAAGCAAGTAGACTAGCTCACTGATTATTGCTTCATACGATTTACTATAGAAGACAAAATATCTTTTTTCTTGCGTCCAAAATTCTCAGGAAGTCCTAGATACTTTCCCACTCCATCAATCTTATCAATTTGTAAGGTGCGCATAGCTGATGTCTTTGTGGTCGTTGGGTTGTTGGTGGAGAATGTGGTAGAGGATTTTTGACAGTTTATAAGATGTCCAGATACCTCTTCATGAGTCTTTTTAAAGTCTTACAGTTATTCTCCTCGGATTTACAGAAAAACATTGTATCATCCGCAAAGAGTAGATTATTGATGCGTGGGCTTCCCCGATCCACCCTAATGCCTGGGAGAGTACCATCCTCCTGAGCCTTACGAAAAAGTCCCAAGAGGACTTCACTGCAGATAATAAACAAATATTGGGTGAGAGAGGGTCCCCTTGTCTAATTCCCCTAGTCGGAGTAACATGACCTTGAGGCGAACCATTCATGAGAAAGGCATAAGAAACAGAGGTAACACATTGCATAATGATTTCCAGTCGGCATGAAATCCAAAGCATTCTAGGACTTTTCGAATAAAGCCCCATTCAAATCTATCGTATGCTTTCGACATGTCTGTTTTTTACCGCCATTGAACAATATTTTTTGCATTGGATGTCCGAAGGTAGTGTAACACTTCATGGGTGATTAGAATATTATCTTGTATAGCTCTCCCTTTGACGAATGCATATTGGTTTTCTGATATTAGTTGAGGCAGAATAGGCTGAAGTCGCGAGGTGATTAGCTTGGAAATGATTTTGTAATACATACTACATAGAGCTGTAGGTCTATATTCTGAAACCTTTGTCGGGTTGGAGACCTTTGGAATGAGTCTTATGTGTGTATCATTGATCTTTCTCGGTAAGATACCGGATATAAAGAAAGCTTGTATTTCAGCACAGATAGATTCACCGATTGTGTCCTAATTAGCATGAAAAAAAACCGCTGAAAATCCATCGGGGCCAGGGAACTTGCCCGAGTGAATGGAAAAGGCAGCCTTACGGATTTCATCGGCTTGAGGTACTTGGAGTAGCTCATTATTTATTTCAGTGGTGATCCGAGTGGGAATAGCCTCATGAACTATATCAAAGGACGAGAGATTCTGAGTAGAATACATCCCTTGATAATAATCCTGAATGATGCCAACGATTTGGTCTTCTTTGAACATAGCTTGTCCAGAATTATTTTCCAAAACATAGAACCTGTTTATAATTCGTCTTTGCCTTGTGAGGGCATGAAAATATCCCGAGTTTCGGTCGCCTGCTTGGAGCCAAAGAAGTCGACTTCTTAAATATAACTTGAATCTGTCTTGGGCCTAAAATAATAAGCTCATGTTAGCTAGGGTCAAGTTAGGGTTTCCTATAAATACTCTTATTTGTTGTAGCCTCCAAATTGTACTCTGAATTCAGTTCTGAATAAACCGTTCTCTTTGCCAAAATCTTTGTGTTTCTTGTTTGTTCTTCTCACGTCAGTAAAAACAAACTGGTATCAGAGCTCAAGGTTTGAAGAAGTTTTGGATTAGTGCAAGTTATGTGCACTTTTTAGATTTTCTGAAATACATTTTTTTTTTTCATCAGAAACGTGAAGTTCTTGTGCAGTTTCGGATTCCTGAACAAATCTGTGAAATTTTCAGAGTCGTGCAGTTTTTATGCGATTTCGGTGCAGGTTGCGTGCAAAATTTGTGCTAAACCAGTTCTTCTCAGGAATAAGGTTCGTGCATAATCCGTGCAAAACTAGGGTTCATGCATAATCATATAATTTTCTCTGCAGACCTAGTTCGTGCATAATCTGAGCAAAATCTGTGCAGAACTAGAAAAAGGGGTTCGTGCAAAATCTGGGCAGAATTAATTTTTTGCATAATCTGGTGAGAAGATGTTTGCATTGAACGTCAAGATTGACAAGTTCACTGTGAGAAACAGTTTCAGTCTAAGGCAAATCAAGATGCAAGCTCTGTAAAAGCAACAAGGTTTGTGGGCGCCGGTGCTGAAAGACAAGAAGAAGATCGACGTCACTGAGATGGAAAGCCTGGAAGAGAAGGCACATTCGACAATTTTGCTCTGCCTTGCGGATGAGGCTATCATCGAGGTTTCAAGTGAAACAACTGCTGCTGCTGGCCTGTGGGGAAAATTAGAAAGTTTGTATATGACAAAGTCTCTAACAAACAAGCTACTTCTAAAGCAACGCCTATTCGCATTGAGAATGCAAGAAGATGCTACCTTAATTATGTTGGTATCACTGCCGATGTCTTATGAAAACTTTGTACAATCGTCCATAGTTGGTAAGGACACAGTCTCTTTGGAAGAAGTAAGATCTTCGTTACACAGCAGAGAGTTGCGTCACATGGCATCAGGTACAAGAACAGATAATGAAGCCTCTGGGTTGTTCGTCAGTGGTGGTAAGGGATCTAGGAACAACAAGAAGACAAACACTTCCTCAAGGGGTCCCAAACTAGATGATATATGTAACTACTGCAAAGAAAAAGGGCATTGGAAATTTGACTGCCCTAAGAAGAAGAAAAAGTCTGGGTCTGCTGCAATAGTCGAGGATGACATAGTTTCAGATGAAGACATGGCCTTGTATGTAGAAGAAGTCAACACGGCTCTCGCTACAAATGAAGAATCGCATCCTCCTGATGTGTGGGTCTTAGACACTGGAGCATCTTACCATATGTGTTCTAGGAGATATTGGTTTTCAACATATGAGCATGTAGATAATGACAACATAAAAATGGCTAACAATTATACTTGCAAGATTGCTCGAATTGGCTCAATTAAGATCAGAACACATAATGGCAAATTTTGTACATTGAATGATGTCAGGCATGCTCCATTAATGTCAAAGAATCTGATATCTCTAAGCTTGTTAGATAGGCGGGGATACAAATTTTATGGTGGAGATGGAGTTGTGAAAGTATACAAGAATTCTGATGAAATTCTGAAGGGTGTTCTACACGGTACCTTGTATGTGCTGCAAGGTTCTACGGTTACAAGCTCTGCAAATGTCGCATCTTCAGAGATTCACAGCGATGATATGACTAAGTTGTGGCATATGAGACTCAGTCATATATGTGAAAGAGGAATGCAAATTCTGTCAAGGGAAGATCTGTTATGCAGTCATAAGGTCAAGAGTCTTGATTTATGTGAACATTGCGTCTTTGGAAAGCTTCATCGCAACAAGTTTCTTAAAGTTATTCATAGAACAAAAGACACTTTGGATTACATCCATTCTGATTGTTGGGGACCATCATAACTGGAGTCTTTAGGAGGCCATAGGTATTTTGTTTCGTTGATTAATGACTACTCAAGGAAAACTTGAGTAGTTATAATGAAGCATAAAAGCGAAGCATTCGAGAACTTCAAAGAGTGGAAAATACTGGTGGAAAATCAAACAGGGAAGAACATCAAGAGATTGCGTACTGATAATGACTTAGAATTTTGTTCATCGGAGTTCAATCAGTTATATAAAGATGAGGGGATCGCTCGTCATCACACAGTGAGAAACACACCGCAACATAATGGTGTAGCTGCGCGAATGAATCAGACACTACTAGAGAGAGCAAGATGTATGCTATCAAATGCTGGTTTTGAAAAAAGGTTTTGGGTTGCAGCTGTGAGTACATGTTACTTGATAAATCGTGGACCACACACGAGTATCAAGTGCAAGACACTATTCGAGACGTGGTCTGGTAAACCAGCTGACTACTCAAATCTTAAAGTCTTTGGGTGTACTGTTTATTATCATGTGAGTGAGGGTAAACTAGAACTTAGAGCCAAGAAAGGCGTCTTTATGGGCTATGGAGATGGAGTAAAGGGATACATGATTTGGTATCCATCAGAGAAGAGAGTTATCCTAAGCAAGAATGACGTGTTTGATGAAAGTTATATGCTTAGATCCAGGAAAGAGCTCACATACACAACAGATACGGGCAATTTTGATAAACAGGTGGAGCTGCAGGATGAGACTGTTGAGCCTGAGTCACATTCAGAAGCTGATATGTCAGAACCTACATTATTGGAGCCAAAATTGTCTGAAACTACACGTAGCAGTATTGCTAAGGATCGACCAAAGAGGATTGGAGTCGGACCACCACTGAGGTATGATTTTGAGGATATGGTGGGTTATGCACTACAAGTTGCTGAGGAGATTGATATTTATGAACCGTCGACCTACAAAGAAGTTGTTTTTAGGCTCTGATGTTGACAAATGGCTTGCTGCAATGAGAGATGAGATGGAGTCTCATCACAAGAATCACACATGGGACATAGTCACAAGACCACAAGGAAGACAAATTATTACGTGCAAGTGGATTTTCAAAATTAAGGAAGGGATTTCACCAACAGAGGGAGTCAAGTATAAAGCGCGGGTTGTTGCTAGAGGTTTCAGTCAGAGAGAAGGTGTGGACTACAATGAGATATTTTCACCTGTGGTCAGACATACTTCCATCAGAGTGCTACTAGTTGTAATGGCACAACAGGATCTGGAACTTGAACAACTCGACGTGAAGACAACTTTTCTTCATGGAGAGTTAGAAGAAGAAATATATATGACTCAACCAGAAGATTTTCAAGTTCCTCGTAAGGAGAACTACATGTGCAAGCTGAAGAAGTCACTCTACGGACTTAAGCAGTCTCCGAGACAATGGTATAAAAGGTTCGACAGTTACATGATTGAGTTAGGATATATCAGGAATCCATATGATTGTTGTGTCTATTTCCGGAAGATGAAAGATGGGTCATACATATATTTGGTGTTGTATGTGGACGACATGTTGATAGTTGCAAAGAACATGTGTGAGATCGAGAAGCTCAAAGATTTGCTTAGTGCTGAATTTGGGTGCAGCCAAGGAAATTCTAGGAATGGAGATTCTTAGAGATCGGAAGCAGAAGAAGTTTTTTTTTGTCACAAAAGAGCTATATTCAGAAGGTGTTGGATAGGTTCGGCATAACTTGGCTAAGCCCATTGATACTCCAAGTCCTGCAAATCTTCATCTCACCATGGTAGGAACTCAATCTAAAGAGGAACAAGAGTATATGTCACGGGTTCCTTATGCTAGCGCTGTAGGAAGTTTGATGTATGATATGATTTGTACAAGGTCAGATCTTGCACATGCTATTAGTGTTGTTAGTAGATTTATGGGACAACTGGGAAAGGAGCACTGACAAGCTGTAAAGAGGATTTTACGGTATCTTAGAGGTACATCTGACGTCGGTCTTCATCTATGGGGGAGAGACTCCGTGCCAAGTTACACGTTACTCTAATTTTGACTATGATGGAGACATGGACAACAGAAGATCAATGACGGGTTATGTTTTTACTCTAGGTGATTATGTTGTTAGTTGGAAAGCTACTTTGCAACCTACTGTTACTTTGTCTACTACTGAGGCGGAGTACATGGCTTTAACGGAAGCAACTAAGGAAGGTATATGGCTAAAATGTTTAATAAGTGATTTGGGTTTGCATCATGATCAAGCTACTGTTTATTGCGATAGTTTAAGTGTTATATGTTTAGCCAAGGATCAAGTTCACCATGAAAGGACCAAGCATATTGATGTCAGATATCATTTTCTGATAAATGAGAAGAGGATCAACGTGAAGAAAGTAGGAACGGCTGATAATCATGCATATATGTTTACAAAACTTGTTCCTCAAAGCAAGTTCAAGCATTGCCTAGACTTGCTAAACATTTCAAGTTGTTAGTTTGGCCTCACAGGGGCATCTGAGGCTCACAAGGGCATCTGAGGCGAAGGAGAACATCTGGCAAGGTGGAGGATTCAAGCCAATGTGGAGATTTGTTCAATATGACTTGAATATGTCTTGGGCCTAAAATAATAAGCTCATGTTAGCTAGGGTCAAGTTAGGGTTTCCTATAAATACTCTTATTTGCTGTAGCCTCCAAATTGTACTCTGAATAAACCATTCTCTTTGCCAAAATATTTATGTCTCTTGTTTGTTCTTCTCACGTCAGTAATAACAGGGAGAGAGAGGGTCCCCTTGTCTAATTCCATTAGTCGGAGTAGCATGAACTTGAGGCGAACCATTCACTAGAAAGGCATAAGAAACAGAGGTAACACATTGCATAATGATGTTTACCCAGTCGGCATGAAATCCAAAGCATTCTAGGACATTTCGTATAAAGCCCCATTCAAGTCTATTGTATGCTTTTGACATGTCTGTTTTTACCGCCATTGAACAGTATTTTTTGCATTGGATGTCCGAAGGTAGTGTAACACTTCATGGGTGATTAGAACATTATCTTGTATCGCTCTTCCTTTGACGAATGCAGATTGGTTTTCTGATATTAGTTGAGGCAGAATAGGCTGAAGTCGCGAGGTGATTAGCTTGGAAATGATCTTGTAATACACACTACATAGAGCTATAGGTCTATATTCTGAAACCTTTGTTGGGTTGGAGACCTTTGGAATGAGTCTTATGTGTGTATCATTGATGTTTCTCGGTAAGATACCAGATATAAAGAAAGCTTGTATTTCAGCACAGATAGCTTCACTGATTGTGTCCCAATTAGCATGAAAAAAACCCGCTGAAAATCCATCGAGGCCAGGGACCTTGTCCGAGTGAATGGAAAAGGCAGCCTTACGGATTTCATCGGCTTGAGGTACTTGGAGTAGCTCATTATTTATTTCAGTGGTGATGCGAGTGAGAATAGCCTCATGAACTATATCAAAGGACGAGAGATTCTGAGTAGAATACATCTCTTGATAATAATCTTGAATGATACCAACGATTTGGTCTTCTTTGAACATAGCTTGTTCAAGATTATTTTTCAAAACAGAGAACACGTTTATATTCGTATTTGCCTTGTGATGGCATGAAAATATCCCGAGTTTCGGTCGCCTGCTTGGAGCCAAAGAAGTCGACTTCGTTGACGCCAATAATCCTCTTCTTCTTTGTAATCAGTGACTAATGCAGATTGAATAGACTCGATATGCTCCTGGTTCGGAGTAGGGTCCGATAGTGTGCCTGTTCTAGTTCATTCTGTTTTTGCTTCATGTTGGCCATTTTCTCAATATGCTTGGCCTTGGACCATCTGATGATGGTTGTAGGGCATTTAGATATGTGACCATCGATATCCAGTCCCTGACTATTGGTCCATTGTTATGAAACTAGGGATTTGACTTCTTCGTTATCTTTTAGCCTTCGATCAAATATGAAAAGTTTATGTTTTTTCCTTCTTGAGTCATCCAGCCATGTGATAATAGGATGATGATCGGACTCTTCAAAACGGAGGTATTCGCTCCGGCATGATGGAAAACGTTCCATCCAGTCATTGTTAGCAAGTGATCGATCTAGGCGGCTTCGGATAAATTGTTGGTAACGGTTACCTCGCCATGACAGTGAATCTCCAGAGAATTTGAGATCGTAAAGATCTGAACTAGAAAGAAAAGTGTGAAAAACAGAGAAGGAGTTCTCGGTTCGACTGGGGCCTCAAACTTTTTCGGAGTTGTTTGTAATGTCGTTAAAATCATCAGTTAAGAACCAAGGACCACCTCGAGCTAAATGAACTGCATGTAATTTTTCCAAGATGAAACGACGTTTGGTATGATCCGGATCGCCATATACAAATGTCGCATTGAAATGTTTATTTTCAAAGGTAATGTGAATGTCGATGTAATTTTTGCAAGAAAATAGAACTGTTAAGTTTATTTCTTGTTTCCAAAAAATTACAAGGCCTCCACTACGTCCTATGGGGAGGAACTAAGAAATGATTTAAGTAACCCATCCACTGGAAGATGCAAAGATGACTTCGGAAAGATATCCATTTCGCATCCATTGGAAGATGCGAAGAACAAAGTCATCCGGTCGCTTTGTCTCTGTGAGGAATAGGACCTCAGAAAGATATCCAGATGTATCTCCTTAAGTCTATGAATTGTCAGAGTATTCCCCAACCCCTGACAATTACAGCTTCCTACTATCATTGAGAAGGGGATGGTTTCTGGGAAACCATCAAACCCTTTGTAGCAGTAGGTATGAGTCGACATGCTATGTCTACACACAAAGTTGGAATAAGTTTATCCTCTATATGAGGGATAGTTGGAACTCTCTGTCTCTTCCGAGGCGAAGAGACCGCTTGGGCTGTGAGACGTTCTTTGATATTGGTGCTAGGAATAGATCGAGGGCTGCCCTTTGTTTTCTTTCTCAAAGGTGGTCTTCCTGGTCCTCGTTTGATTACAACTCTGTTTGGAGGGGGCAGAGTTGTCTCTGTTTCGTCATGTGGTATGGA
Source organism: Aurinia saxatilis (assembly GCA_900406295.1). Lineage (NCBI taxonomy): Eukaryota > Viridiplantae > Streptophyta > Magnoliopsida > Brassicales > Brassicaceae > Aurinia > Aurinia saxatilis. The sequence continues at coordinate 30,581 of OVAP01000443.1, forward strand.
GTCTATGCTTGTCAGGCGGAATTTGGCCGACATACGCCTAAAGAGTTTAGCAATGGTAGGGTTCTCTGCTTCAATATCTGTATGAGTTTCTTCATCATTTGAAATCCTGGAAGCTTGCAAAATTCTTTCTGCATTCTTTTGGATTTTACCACTTTCCTCAGCCTCACGAACTCTTTCTTGTCTAGCTGCTCTCTCAATTGGGTCTGCTATCTTAGAGTAGTGGTCCATGACGTCTCGGACCTCGTCTAGAGCTTCTTCAAGAGACTTTGGTTTACTTGTGGAAGTTCTCACCGGGAAGAGACAAACTGTTCTGCAGGAGGACGTCTTGGTTTAATTGAAGAGGATGGTTCCATTGGTGTTTCTTCAATCATGTATTCTATCAGTTTAGTAGTCTCGGCCAGAGGAGGGTTGTCTTTCCGAGGAGGAGTATAATATCTAGCAGAGGTGCCACTCTTCTCTGTTTGGTGGGTCTGTTGAGAGTGATGTGACTGATGTGAAACAAAGGAGTTGCGGTTTAGAGACTCCCGTAAATCTCTCTGTTGGGGGAGGTCGCTTCTTCAATAAAGTTGATAGCGGTACGGGCCTCTGTCGCGCTGTCTTGCAGGTTCATATGATCGCCGCTTATCATTGTAATCCCGTTTGTAACAGTGCTCTGATGTTCTCTGTTCGCGAACAGGATAGGATGATGTCTTGTATGGTGTCCCCTGTTTCTCGGAGGTAGACTGTCTCGAGGTGTAGTGGAGGCAAGTGAACGTTAAGTGGGCATGTTTTGTCTTCATGTGTAAGCATCTTGCATCTAGAGCAATGTTTGTCGAGTCTTTCGTAGTGTAGATTGATTACTGTCTCTTCTCCATTCTTATACTCCAGGATAGATGATGTGATTAATGGTTGTAAACCATTAATACGAACCTTGACTCGAGCAGTGGTAATTTTCTTGTCTTCAATTATGCCTAAACCTTCACCGATGCGTTGCACTATTTTTTCGGTGATGTGATGGAAAGGGAGTCCTTGAAGCTTCACCCAAAAGGAGATCTGGTTGGGAAAATCACTCGAGAGGATGGGTTCCCATTTTTGGATAAGTACCATCCATCTTGCGAAGAAGTATGGTTGATTATCCAGAACCGATTGTAGATCTTCTTTGTTAGCGAACTTGAACTGGAACAGACCATTCGCTATATCAGATCTGATGGATTTCGATGAGACTTGCCAGTACTCGGAGAGAAACGGAATAAGCGATCATATTCTTTGAGCTTTCGGGTTTGTAAGTCGTCCCACGAGAGTGAGCTTGTGATTCTGGATCGAAGTCGTTTTATCCTTATCAGGGACTTGGATCCGAAGAGAGCGTGGTGGGGCAGAAGAACCGGTAATAGCCTTACCTTTCTCCGCCGCCGAGAACCTAGGATACATAGTTGGTACCGTGGAATCCACGATACAAAGTTTCAGGGTTATGAAGCCCGAGAGAGATCCTTGTGGATTTAAAATTCTTACCCAAGAGAGTGAGAAAAGTTCTTCAAGTGCCGCTAGGCACTTGAGATGGTTGACCAGTGCCGGTGTTTAGCGACAGATGAAGAGAAGGAGAAAACAGAGGAGATCTGTGGTCAAGGAGATGAGAAAATCGTCTAGGGTTTTGCTGTCGCCGCCTATACAAAAACCATCTAATATGTCGAACTATTTTTAAAAAGTATAAATCAATATCTTCTTTAGCTTAATGCAAAAATCAAGGAGACAGTGACATGTAGTAATGATTCAGATTTTGTCTACCTTGAACCATTTTTAAAAAAGTATAAAACCAAAGCTCTTCTTTAGCTCTGCTTATCAGTTACTCTGTTTTTTTTTGTTTTTTTGTTTTTTTTTTTGCTAAACAAGTTAATACTCATATAAGAATGAAAGTATATGGTTTACAGCTTTGTTAACCCAACGTTTGTGACCTTGCCAAAAAAGAATAGAAAACAAGGTTACAATAAAATGGTGGAAATGATTCTCATCTGATTCGCATCTGATCCAAAACGTCATGAGGTTACTCTGTTTTGGCAACTATGACTCGGAAACGTTTTTGCTATTTGCCAGATAAAACTTCATCCACCCATCCGTATTACAATTTTGTTAGCACAGGTGGAAAACTCTAGTGTTTGAAAAGACAGAGCAGTAAATATTTGTGTGTACTGTTTGATATATTGTTGACAAAAAAGAGTCAATTGGATGGAGAACCTGAGAGCTTAAAACTCAGTTTCTAGAACATACTAGGCTTTGAATCGTTTTCTGGTAATGAATTCTGAAAGATCAAAATCTAAGATAAATATAAAGAGTATTCCTTTAACAGACACAGAGCAAATGAAACACAAAATTTGTAATACTTTGTTAATAGATAGGGAGAGAAGTAAATAAGACAAGGGAGTTTCCTGACTTCTTTTTTCTTCTCACTTGGCTTTACTCGCAGACTTCTTCTTGGTGATGTCCTTCTTAGGTTTCAACTTGTTGGATCTTCCTGACTTCTTTTTCTCCTTCTTCTCGTTGTACATGTTGATAGCCTAAACCATGTTTTAATTTTAACAGATTAAATAATCTTCTCATGTACAAACATCAAAGGCAAGAGGAGAGCTGAGAAGTTTTTGGTTTTACCTTGCCAACGTTTAAGATCTCACCCGAATGCTTTGAGAATATCTTGCTAAGTACTTTATCTGTCTGTTCTTTTTCTTCGTCAACCGTCCCTGCTTTTGCTACGACCGGTAAATACTGCAAAAATCCCAAAAGTTAAAACAACCCTATTACTCAATGGAGAGATTGGCTAAAGGAGGTAAAAGATTGCTTAATTACCTTGTGATGTTTGCCTTGCTTCTTAGGAGGTTTTTCTCCAGGCAACTTTTTATCGAATTTTCCACCACTAGCCGTTGAAGTACCAGCTAAACCTGCTACATCTCCAAGTTCCTCCTTTCCGAGTTTTTTTGGCTGAGCTTTCGCGCCTGATATGGGCAATGCGGTTGCAGCAAGCTGGATATGGCTACAAATAATGTAAACCCGTTTAAACTTCAGTTATCAAAACCACAAAACAGGTGGTACGATACCCAGCCTTACATATAAGTGAAACAGCCAATCAGCTTAAAATCATAAAACGAGTCCTTTAAGGACTTGAATTTCTTTCCATCATATATAACATAGCAAGTAAATTGGTATCCTATCACAGGCAAGGATATCATTTGTAATACGCTTCAAAGAAGTTGTGATACCTTGGTAAAGCACCAGCTTTGGCAGCTACCTTCAAATTCTGTACTCTATTCTTTTCTTGCTTTCCAACTCTCTTCTTTTTGTCATCTAGTCTCTTGGCAAAAGGATCTACTCCTGGTTCTGCGGTTATCCAAAAGCTTTCATAAATACTAGGAAACATTCAACTTCTAATGCAACTCCATATACTTGTCTTCACACTCAAAGGGGTTAGATTTCAACAATGTATTTGCCACAGCAGGTGCATACATGCTTCAACCATAATATAAGTACCGAAAAAACAAAGATACAAAAGTCCTTCCCAAGACTTACCATCTGTTTCCTTTGCCTCGATAATCGGAATATCATTATCATCGTTGACACGGTCATAACCATGGCGACGCTTAAATTGATCGGTTGTCTCATCATAGACAATCTTGTCCTTCTTGCGCTTCTGTATACCTAAGAAACAGAACCAAGAACAATTTCAAAACAAATAAACATTATTATCTTGAAACTAGAGAAAAACGAGGGCTATTAATACAAAATCGAACTTGAAATCCTGAAAACAAATTCTCAATCAGCTTTACCTTTCTTAGCAGCAAATTCTTCCCACTTAGTAGGAGGCTTAGGCCTAGGAAGCTGCAAAACAAGGAAAAGGTTAGAATAATAACAGAACATTCAAAAAATAAAAGTGAAGTGCAAAACATGAAAAAAGCCATTAAAAAGACTCTTGTGAAAAGGCTCATACAAGTATATACTCGTTTGCATTTCAAACTAGTAATACATCACCGATAGTGATAGTGTTTCATGAAACTGAGGATAATGGAAAATACAAAGAGGAGCTTACATGTTTCTCTCTTGGAAGTTTGGTTATAGGCGGAGGCAACTGGACAAGAGGACCATCATTAGTTTCAGTAGAAGGTAAGTTGAAAAGAGTATTAGCTATAGCCTGAACAAGTTTTGTCCCCTCCGTAATGCTCTCCTTCACAAGCTCTTCCCTATAATAAATTTGGAGAAACAATCATCAATAAAATAAACAAAACACAACTCTCAATAAATAAAAGCAACTAAACATTGTTGCCTAGTTATAAAACTCTTAAGAAGATGAGAAATGCATCTCAATCCAAAACAGATATCTAGTGGGAAACAAGACAAAAGAGGGTTTATGTTCTGTCTCACACATATTTCCTTTTCACCAGTTCATATTCAATCTAAACCATTAACACAGAAAAAAAAGAGCTTATGTTATCAATTACTCTTAACGAAAAATGCAAACTTTACTTCTTAACATTCACCAATCGATAAGGTTAAAGCAAGTAACAACATAAACCCACATCAAATCAATTAAATCAAAGTAAAAGAAAACCCTAAAATCAATTTTTAAAAAAATCAAGCCGCCGCCGAAGAACTGAACAAGAGGTACATGAAGATAAGACGAACCTTGAAGAAGGAGCAGACGAGAAGTTGTGATTGGGATTGAAAGCGAGGAGATTTCCGACATCGACCTGGTAGATTTGCTCGGTCTCCATGTCCATCTCCATGTCTTACCGTCGCAGTGTTTTGGAATTGAGAGTGGAGAAAGAGAAAGAGAGGACTTTGTGTTTTGTTAGGGTTTTGGGATATTTTGAGTTAAACCTTCCTCTCCCCTAATTTATTAAATAACGGAAAATCGTCTATTAACTTCGGTTTAATTCGGATCATAGGTTGAGTTGGTTCGATTTGATTTTGGTTTGTACTCGATTTCGTTTCTGTTCAAAATATAATAAAATAATTACTTAATATGTACGGTATAAATAGGTATATATAAATAAACATTAAAAATTACATTTAACAATTATGAGTGTAAAAATCTTACATACCGGTCTCTCAATAATTTTACATTTTTTTCATTAAAATTCAATTAAAAAAATATTATATGTTTTAATATCATTATATGTGTGACATGTCATCGAAACTCGTTGTAATTTCTCTAAAATAATTCTTTTTGTATTTAGTATAGTGGTTTGGATTCTAATTTGTCTTTGATTAATTTTTATTTAAAGATAGATATGGTTAAAATCGGTTTTAAAATGTTGTAACCATTCTAATACCAATTTTAATTATACTTATCTTTAAATTAAATTTTAATTATCCAATTTTCCACAAAAAAGCAACTTATGTTTTAAATTGTGTTTTTGCTGATTGAAATACTGATTTTGTTTACTTATCATTTTTTCCTTGTGTGTCTTTGGTAAAGAAATTACTTTTTAGATTCTTTTAAATTTTTTTGTTCGTTTTCTTAATACACAACTATGAAAGACATTATTCTATGTGGCGAGCAACACAATGTATTTTGAAATTTTTTATGTAGACTAATAATAGCTTAACCAACAAATGAGGTGTAATCGGTGGCTTACACTACAAGAAATTTGGTCATTGATAGCCCAGAATTTTTGCTATCATACGTAATAGATAGCGTTTTAAAGAACGCTGACATCGGCAGCTATGGTAGGTGGTACCCTATGATAGCGGTTTTGTTTTCATGCTATCATAGGTGTCACAATAATATAGCATTTGTATTGCATGCTATGGTACGTGCCGCTGTACGATAGCGTTGTATTTTTGTTTGCTATGATAGATGCCATCATA
>OVAP01000444.1:0-36400 GCA_900406295.1 Aurinia saxatilis
CTTGTTGAGGATTGGTGCGCAGCTCCTTAAGCTCCTCCTGCATCTTTCTTAACACATCAAGAAGTGCGTCATTGTTGTTGTTGTTTTCTGGCGTTGTTGCTGATTTTGACTTAAGTAGCCGGTTGTTCTTCTCGAGTTTTTCTAGCTCGGTGTGGTCTAAAAGCTCTTTAGAACTGTCACTCCTCAAGTGCATAATCNTGGTCTAAAAGCTCTTTAGAACTGTCACTCCTCAAGTGCATAAACCTGAAACATCAAAGAGAAAAAACAAAAAGAAACTAGTTAGTAAATAAATAATAAAAATAAAACCGAATAAAAATGCAAATAAAATAGAATTCGAATAAAAACTAGTACGCAAGTTTAATTGGTCCCCGGCAACGGCGCCAAAAACTTGATACACAAAGTTTTACCTTATGTATTCTTTTATATTGATATATCTCATATTATCTGAAGATTCTTTTATATTGATATATCTCATATTTTACCGGTTTTTATCATAATAAACTTATACTTATATTTATTTTAGAGTCTATATTACTATTATTAGAGTCCAAAAGAGTCATTTTAGGTGCATAGACAAGTTTTAGATTCTAATAATAGTAATATAGACTCTAAAATAAATATAAGTATAAGTNATCTAAAACTTGTCTATGCACCTAAAATGACTCTTTTGGACTCTAATAATAGTAATATAGACTCTAAAATAAATATAAGTATAAGTTTATTATGATAAAAACCGGTAAAATATGAGATATATCAATATAAAAGAATCTTCAGATAATATGAGATATATCAATATAAAAGAATACATAAGGTAAAACTTTGTGTATCAAGTTTTTGGCGCCGTTGNGCAGATAATAAACTCATTCGTTCATTAAAGAAATCTGAAAACAAAAACTAAATCTGCAAATCAAACCAAGAAGCATTCAACTGCAAACAGGAAGAACCCGAAATTAGGGTTTCAAAATCAATGCAATTAGGGACACAAACCGTAATCAAATCACAGAATAGATGCGAAAGTAGAATGGGTCTAAGAACAAAAACCCTCAAATGAAGCTAGGGTTTATCTAATTTTCTATGAAATTTGAGGATTTCGTACCAAAGCTTCAAGATGGAGATTCGTTCAAGATATATCCTCGGATTAGGGTCGAGATGGAGACAAGGAATTTAAAACAGATTGTGAATTCGAGAATTTGATGAGACAGAACTTGAGATGGAGACTGAAATTAGAGAGTGAGAGAACTCGATTATGGAGAGAAATTGAGATGGAGACTGAAATATGAGATGGAGAATGAGAATACTGAGAATTCAGAGAACTCGGTGGTTTTTTCTTCCTATTAGTAACTTCTTTTTTCACAGAGGCGCGACTTAGAAAATTTTGTCCCGCTCAACTTTAAAATAGCGGTTCAATGAGGAATATACTATAAAATATTGACCGCGAATCTGAAAAATTAGCCGGTCCAACTTTTTTATTTAGACCAATAAAATGATAGCGTTTGAAAATATACAAACGTTATCTAAAAAATGCGGTATAATCAACCATAGCAAAAACACCTATAACGCTATCGTATACTGCTATGAATGCTCAATTTTCTTGTAGTTTTGGTGTCTAAAAATGTGTTTATATCCACAAAGGGTTTATTGACGTTGATTAAGGGTTTACTGATATTTAGGGGAAAACTATGAATTTTTTCTTATGTTTATCAGTTTATGAATGGATTCTTGTATTTTTTTTTGAAATTTTTTTTTTAAGAAAAAATAATTTTGAAAGAAATAAGGTTCAATTTTTTTTTCCTTCTAAATTTATCTACTGATTTTAAAATTAAATTAAATATTTTAATTTATAAAAGGTAAGCAAATCTTATAACATTTAAATTTTATTTTTGAAATGCCCCAGCTAATTTAATTTTAGTGCCTGTTTAGACTTTCCAATTACTATTTCGGGCATGGTTTTAGTATTTTAGTGAAAAAGATATAAGAGACAATGGCAAATATACCCATTTTTTCATACGCATTTTTCATCTATAGTCACTCTTCTTCTTTTTTCATCCCATACTCAATATTTATCTTTTAATATCATTATACCTTCATTTTACAAAGTTATTGTTCATTACAAATGATAAAAAAAATTAGGGTTTTAGGATTTTAAGATTTAGGGTTTAGTAAAATTATAGAGTTGGGATTTACTTAGGATTTAGGATGTAAGGTTAGACCCTTATAAAATTAGGGTTTAGTATTCTATAACAATTATGGTTTAATTGTTAGGATTTAGGATTCATATTTTAGGGGGTTAGGGTTTATTAGGGTTGAAAAAACTTTTTGAGTTTAAGATTTCATGCCTAAACCCTAGATCATAAACCCTAAAATCTTATAAATAGTTAATATTTAAATAGTGGTATTTTAGACTTTTACAAAATAAGGTGAGTATGGATGAAAAATGGGTATGAAAAATGGGTATATTTGAAATTTCCCGAAGATAATAATAGTTAGTCGAGTTTCTTTTTCTACTCTAAATACCTATCTTTCTATCTAAACTCACATACCCAGTACATGTTTTTATTTGAAAAAAAAAGAAAACACCATTACAAACTGTTAAAACATGTCGAATGGCGAGGAGCTATAAAAGGGAAAACCCCTGAAAAATACACGAACTTTATAACTTCTGCCAGAAAAATACACGAACTTTTTGCGTTGCCATATTAATACACGAAGTGAAATGCGTTTCCAGATTAATACACGAACGGAGAAATTCTTGTCTTTTTCTTACACGGCGTCAAAATTAAATTTTGAAAATCCAATTTTGCCCTCATCATTCTTCCCCAAATCAATATGTTTTTTAAGTTTTGAATAAAACCCACAAATAAATATTTAAAAATGCAAAAAAAATCTAAGATAAATTTTAAAATGTCCTATAATATTTTTATAGAGTTTTAAGGTTTAGAATTTAAGATTTAGGGTTAAAAGCCTAAAGCATAAAATTCTAAACACTAAAAAACATGTTAGACCCTAAACCCATAAGATATAAACCCTAAAACCTTAAAACTTAAGCTCGAATACTTATTAGACACTAAAACCAAACCCTACAGATTTTCAACCCTATATCCTAAAATTTTAAATCCTAAATTAAAATTAGGGTTTAAAATGGGTAACGCAATATATTTATAACATTTAGGGTTTAATAATTTTTTTTATTTAAGGTTAAGAATTTGTAGAATTGAGGTTTAGGGTTTAATAAGTATTTGGGTTTAAGTTTAAGGGTTTTAAGGTATATATTTTTAGGGGTTTAGGGTTTAAACCATTTCTATGGTTTAGAATTTTAGGTTTTAGGGTTTTAACCATAATCTTAGATTTTAAACTCTAAAACCCTATAAAATATTATAGGACATTTTAAAATTTTATCTTAAATTTTTTTTGCATTTTTAAATATTTTTTTTCTCGGTTTTATTCCAAACTTTAAAACAAATTGATTTGGGAAAGAATGATGAGTGCAAAATTGCATTTTCAAATTTTAATTTTGACACCGTGTATGAAAAAGACAAAATTTCTCAGTTTGTGTATTAATCTGGAAACGAATTTCACTTCATATATTAATATGGCAACGCAAAAAGTTCGTGTATTTTTCTGGTAAAAGTTGTAAAGTTCGTGTATTTTTCAGGGTTTTTTTCGCTCTGAAATAACAATTTTGATTTATTTTTAATACAAAAAAAAACCCTCTTCAAAGTCACCATTGGACATGCGTTTAGAGCATCTCTAACCCTCCTTTAAATCTCACTCTAAGTTCTATTTTGGAGTAAAATTCCTTCTAATTCAAAATAGAGATCTCTATTTTCAACTCCAAAATAGAGATCTCTATTTTTTTCTCCAAAATTGGAGGAAAAAATAGAATTCCTCTATTTTAGAGATTACCTTTTTAATTTATAAAGTTGTTCCTCAAAATTTAAATGACTTTATTTGTTGCTATTTTCACATTATCGAACTATTATATTTTAAATTCGTATTTTTCTGTATGTATTTTTTTATGATCAACACTACATTAAATTTTTAATGATCAACATTATACTATTAAAAATACATAAAATATAGAAACAAAAAAGCATATCTAATATACATTATAATGACATTAACGATAATAAATTTAAAAATATAAAAATACTGAAATGAAAAGAGGATATAAAATAATTTAGTACGATATCAACTACTACTTTAACGAGTTAGCAATCTGGATGCACCCATTGAAGTTGGGAAGAGAAGTTACCCCTTCAGATGTCGAAGTATCCGAGAATGATAATATTGGTTTAAAACAATTTCTTGCTCCATTTAGAGAAATAAAAACACTCATTTCTCACTTCGAGATGTGTTAATTGATAATCTATGAGAAAAGTATTCAAATGGTGGTTAAATTATTATTATTATTATTGTTCTTTTTATGTGATCTAATGTATTTTTCTTTATATAATACATTTTCAATTTAAATAAAATCATAACAATTTTTTTTAATATAAGAAACCGAAAGGGGTCAGTTCATTAATATTATTGATAACATGTACTATTAATAATTATTTAAAAAAATAGAATATACTCATAATATTCTTTTTAGAGTAAAAAATAGAGTGGTATATTGGAGTAAAATCCATCTCTATTTTGTAGTCTTTTTTTCCGACAGCATATAAAATAATATTAAACCGGATGGGAAAGCCAAGCCGGTGGTACATCACTAACATAGCTAATATCCTGCGAATAAATCTTGGCACTACGTGCAAGGGCATCTGCCTTGGAATTGCAGCTACGGGGTACATAGAACAAGGAGAAGCTGGTGAAAAGTCTATGTCCTCCAAATAGACTGAGAAGGCTGGCCATTCTGTTGGTGAACTTACCATTGTGACAAGCTCTTGCGCATCTGTGGTGAAGGATACTGCAAGCTTATGGTGGTCAATCATACTCAACATGGCCTAAAGCAGGGCTTCCGCTTCAGCATGTAGAGGGAATTGACTGCGTCGGAGATTACGAGCACCCATAAGGATGCTTGTGGCATGATCATTATGGTACCATCCTATGCCCGAGAGATTACCGGTGGCCGTCCAGGAGCCGTCCAGAAAACAGAAGTGGGCAGAGCTGGGGAGCGTAGATTCGACAGCTCCCAACTGGTCAGCACCCTGAGCACCTTGCCATGAGAGAGCTTCCATTTCTGCTAGTTGGACGATATCTTGAGGGTTCCAATCAAAATCTCATAAGACTTTATCATTCCGTGCTTTCCAAATATACCAAAGAGTCCAAGGAAAGGCTTTATCTATCATATCTGGCGAAAGACGCCAAAATAAATAGTCAAAATTAGTGAAGACCGAAGGCCCCGGGAAAATACTTGGAGGGGAAGATGTTCTCGACATGGCCCAAGCTTGTAATGAGGGTGGACATTCAAATAACGCATGATTAATGGTTTCCGTCTCGGCGTCGCAACGAGAACAGGAACCATCACAGGGGATTCCTCCATCTCTATTTCGGAGTTACTTTGTTATTTTTCTTTATCAACAATTATGCAATATGCACTTAGCTGGGTTCGAACCCAGACGATGACACATCGACGACACTAGCACAAACCACTAGATTACAAATCCTGATCTTTGGAATTACTCTGTTTTAGAGTAAAAAATAGATAAATACATTGGAGATACTCTTACTATATTTTATACGTAGCAAAGTGTCTTCTTTATTATTTTTTAGTTTACTCTTAGGGTTATAAAATGGTATCTTCCTTTTGAACAAATAGTGTCCTCTCCTTTACCAAAAAAGAGAGTAGTTTATACATCATCATTTCATAGATTCACCTGAAAAGAAAAATAAATGAGTGTACCATGTATAACCATCAAGTAAAGTAGTCGATAGCTGATACAGATGATAAAGTTGCTTAATTATGGGAGTTGTGATAAAAGTAAACAGTAATAATTAGTACGTTAGAGGAATAGAACATTATAAGACCAACATCGGTTGCTTCTAAACCAAGACTGCCACTGAGAATGACTTGAGTGCTACTTTACTAACCATCATCTTACTTCTCCTCCAAGAAATATATTTACACACATTCTTTACTAACTGACATTGGAAAACTCGACACTCTGACGAATTTGTAAAAATGTTTAATTCGGTATTATTTTTGTCCCAGATAAGAATTTAAGTGTAAAGTGGAAACAAAGATATTGCTATACAAAATCCGATCTAAATTTATCTGGATTTTAGATTTTAAGGATGGATTTGACTCGATCAATTTATTTCATAGTTTGCATTGTATGTTATCCGTATTTATGTGTATATAATACATATACCGATTGACTAAATGAGTTATATAAATTGTCTAATATTAAATTTATGTATTATTTTATCATTTAAATTAAAAATTAAATAGATATCTAAATACTGGAATAAAAAAAATCAGAAATCATAAAATGATTACATGCATATAACCATAAAAAAATATTTTAAAAAAAATTGTATCTTCTTTAGATGCATCCAATTCCTTGACATAAACTACATAAAATTAAATATATATATATATATATATATATATATATATATATATAAGGTCACAATTACCTTGTGTCAAACTAAGCGTCTTGGACAAAGTCGTAATACGATTGCACTGTCCCCTCCGGGCCTGTTTCAGGCTATATAGAAATCGCTTAAGGAGGCAAACGTGATCGAGTTTTCTTTTGTTAAAAAATTATGGTAGTTTGTACTTATATAAAATTTCTTCTTAGCCACCATATATGAAAATATTCTTGACAACGAGTTGATGAATTGGCCAATATTTTGCAAACATCACATATTTGTTGCAGGCTTAATACATGTAAAAGATATCATCACAATAAACTCAAAATTTGTTGTGATATGCGATGAGGGACTAGATGTGTCTTGTAATGCACAATTTTTTCATTTGAATCGAATGTATGCCTGAGAAGCCACATAGATCTATCATATTAGTACCAAAGATCGCACAACCCAAGGCCCACATTCTATATAGTATAAAAGCCTCATGTTCATCTCCCAAGGCAGGATTCCCGTAAGCATTCCTAGCTAGATGAAGAAGAAATATACAATTGTTGTTTAAAGAGAGCGACTTGTTGTCATAGCTTAATAATGATGCTTTCATTCCAATTTTGGTTGGATGAGTTGCAGTGGAGAGTTAGAGGAGGAGGAGGTAGAAGTGGAGGAGAAGGAGGCGGTAGAGTAGCCTCATGGCCCAGTAAGACGAGATGGTCAAGAGATTAGAATGGGAGGAAGAGAAAGACTCACTAGAGAAGCGAGAGATGGTGAAGGATATGTGGATAACCGGAAAGTGAACATGTACTTTAATAGAAAACATGTTCCACGAAGATGATTTTGTGAGACGGTAAGTCAAAACAATGATATGTGGGATGGATAGTAAGGTAACCAAGAAGGACACATGCTGCCGATCATAAAGATATCTTATTTTGTGATGGGGGAGGAGATTAGGGTAACATAAGAAACTGAACTCACACATGTGAGCATAAGAATCATGTTTAGCAAACAATTCAGTGAAAGGAATCTCATTTGAAATGGAATAGATGGAAGAATATGAAGGATATTAACTGATGTGTGGAAAACGTTTACTTGAATTTAAATTTCATGTGGCCTCGGAAAAGAATTGCGCAAACCAAATTGTTGTTGATCCATAGCATTGAGTATATGCAGCATTCGCTACGCGCCTATTCTGCTGAGGATTATATTGGAAAGAGAATATGTATTTTGTGCATTTGGAGGCTAGATGAGTCATGAGTTTTAAACACTCCATCATTATCACATTTAAGAGATTGATACGACACCCAAATTGATTCCAAACATAGGAAAAAGCGTAGATATTTTCTTAATGTATCACTTTTTCGCTTGAGAGGATAAACCAAACATAGTTAGAGAATTGGTCGAGAAAAATTACATAAAATTATGTTAGTCTAAAACTTAAAACGGTGAAGTCCAGATATTTGAGTTAACAGTTTCAAAATGTTTTAAGATAACACAGGTAGAGACGGAGTGGAACATGTTCTCTTGTTTAGAACGCATGACACCATGTTGTCAGGTCAGACTGAGTAAAGAGTACAACCACAGAAGAAGCTAAAGAGTGAAGAAAGAGCTGTCTCGATGAACGTAAATGGCAACACAAAAGAGTTATTTGATAAATTAAGGATAAAATCTTAGGATGAAAAGGATTTGATACTAAGATGCACTGCGTAACGTCTCTTGATGTTGTCACATTATAAAAAATTCAATATCCTTGTCAAGAATTATAATTATTGGGAGGATGGTTGTGCGAAAATCGGGCTTATTTGGTAAGTTATCTTGAACGATTCAAAACTTGTGCATAAGTTTTGTGAAAAAGAAAGACACTTTGTGAGTTATGAGTCCTCCATGCGTCCAGTAGTGGCACACCCACATCTCGCCACATGTCTTTTGGGAACCATTAACAGGGGTCTTCGAATGTTAAGAAAGCTGAAAGTAGGTTTTCGTTGTCTTTTGTAAAATTATTTTTAGGTAGTATTCTATAATACTCGAGTATAGCTAGTATATATTTATATGTGGAAGCATATTTTAAGTATCTTGTGAGTGTTGAACTAATATTAGTCTTGTATGGGCTAACATAACTTTAGATTATGGTTTAAGGTTGAAAAACTAAGAATCATGATCTAGATGTTAGGCGTTGCAATAGAACGGTTAGGGAAGCTATATGTATTCTAAGTAATCTCAAATGATCTATTGTGATTTTTGTAAGTAGCGCTCTTCGGCCGCCTAGATGTCAAGATCTGCATGGTGCGTTATAAGAGTGGGGTCAGAGCATGGTTTATGAACATACTTCGAACTCATGTTTTCAAATGTTTTACTGCGTCAAAATGAGAACACAAGGAAATTAGGTTATTTTTTAGCACAAAAAGGGGTTATCCAATATGTTTTAAGTTCTTGGGTAGTCGGGATAGGACTTACCTAATGTTTTGGTGCATTTGTTTCTTTGAAGATCCAGCGGGATTTGTTGGAGTTCGACGTATTGTTACCAAGGATCGGGAACAAGTATTCCTATAATAACCTAAGATTCGAAGGAACATGAATGAGTTTACCGCATACGGTTAAGGCTTCTAAGTCACATATGAGGGGTGACCGGATGTCAGCTTTTGGGAGATTTGAGCAAGACTACACATACCTAACATAAGCCGTTTGAAACGGTGAATGTAAATCTAAGACAAGTGGAAGTGAATATCCCACAACCATAAGGGAACTCAGAGTACGTCCCAACCATTACTGAGGGATATGCTAGCACACATGTCTCAAAAATAATAACAACTAGCAGAAAATGTATCATGATGGGTGTCAAGGTGACTTGAATACTTTAAATTAATTCATTCTACCACCTATCAACAAACCAGATGTTGTGTAGAACAGCTTTGGGGTCGAACCACAAGGACATATGGTTATTCTATGAATACTAAGGTATCAATTAAGCTAAGATAATGATGAGGTTGTTTTGGTTTTGTTTTCCACCAATAAACTTAAAGCTTTAGGTCTAGGGAATTCATAAGAATTAGATATAACATATAATACAAACTATTCAAGGATTTTATTAAGAACTATCTAGAGCTTAATCATAAAAGTCTAATTGATCAACTCTCATGGTATCAGTTACTATCTTTAAATCCTAGGTGTCTAAACTCTCAATTGAACCTAAAGATCTAAGCAAACATTAACATGATTGATATTGATATGTTCACATATGCCTTAGCATCAACTCTCGAAAGCTAAGAACAATAGGCTTTATGTATTGTATATGTGGCTACCTAAAGCACTCTCATGATTATGTAAACCTAGAATCATAAACTAGGCGGTCAATCTAGTCTAAGCAGATCAACAATAGATAAAGACTCATAAGCATAACATTATTTATGTCTAATCTAGTGAATCATAATTCCTATTGAAAACCTTAAAACATAACTAAGGAATTACTCCGACATGTTCAAAGTAAACAAAGCAATAAATAAACAAAACATATTGAATTGAGATATCAGGGTTCGTAAAATATTCTGAAAGAGTCTAGGCGTATTCTTCTCCCTCATCTTACAAGAACAAAAGTCTGAATAGAAAGCTATTTGTAAAAAGCGTAATGCAAGCATGAATTAAGAAATGGTCTAATATACATATTTATAGGTGAAAACATGTGATGGACCAAAAAGGTAAATCTCTAAAACTTCTGGGCATACATTGCATATAAGGAAAATGTCCTTATTGCTGAAAAATGTCGATCGACGCTGCTATTATTACTTGACACTAAAGGTTGTGTGGGTCGAAGTTCATCTTAACTATCCTTAAGCTTTGCAGTCTTCATTCCATTTTTCTCCTTTTTATTCCAAAAGCTTTCACAAGCCACAAAAAAATCCAAACGCATACTTTTACATGTAAAGACTCGATAGGAAACTAAGAATACTAACAATACTCAATAAAACACGTCATATCCGGGATATATTATATCACAAACTTCACTTCATGATTTCTGATAGCTCGTTACTACAATGAACTTCTCATTTCAAGGGTGAAAAGATATTATAAAAGAGGACCTCTGGTTATAAGACATGTAAATGAAATTTGCAGCAACAAGAAGTCCTCAAGGTTTCAAGAAAGATGTAGTTGTGTATTACTTCGAAGGGGAACCAGTTGGATGGTGGACTAGTCTGAGTACGTAGAGCGGATTTATGATTCCCACTTGAGTATAATTTCGAAGAGAGATCGAGAGAAAGTACTTTACACCAAAGGCAGTTTGAAATGATTATTCTTAATTCTGGAACAAGTCGAAGGAAACGTAAAACAATATTAAGAGGATTTTTTACACATTTACGGAGATATGTATATCGGGACTGGAGGATGAACCATCGATGATCGGAAGATTAATGTGGATAATATGATCATAGAATCAAAGCATGTTGCAAGCAGTGGAGTACACCAGTCTGCTAGTATTAATTGAAAGGGCATTCAATGTCGTAATCGAAATTAAGGGTAAGAAAAAGTAACAAGTTGAGGCCAAGGAAGCGGAGGTGGTAATACAATATTTCAACAAGGTCAAAGACGCAACCAATTAGGAGGTCGTGGACCAAAAAACCAAGGAATGGGTCAATTGATTGAGGGTGGACGTAATTTAGTAACACCAAGATCCAGTCCACGTGGTATGTTTGTTATCGGACATGATATTTTACAAGTGATTAACCGAATAAAGGGCAGAGCCCAATAAGCAGAAATATACAAGGATGTAACATGTTTTGTTTGTGGCGAGAAAGGACACTACTCAAATACGTGTCCGACTATTCAACCAGTTGGAGGAACCACAACCAAGTAAGGAGTCACAACTAAAGAGACGAATGATTTCAGTGAGAGCATATCACCTAGAAAAGTAGGTCATAACCTACCAGGCCCATCGAATGGTCTGATAATAGGTAACTAATGGTGTGTATCTACCAGACCCATTGAATGGTTCGATAGTAGGTATGAACTTGGCAATATTAATATTTTTTATCAAAGTTCATAACTTTTTTGAGGGATTAACACCATGTGAATAGGTTAATCTACAATATATAAATTCTCTGCCTATGAATGTTTACTATGTTAATGCAGAACAACCATTGATCCTCATAAATTCACTATGACCATTTTATTAGATTCATGACCCATGAATTGTCTATCTCTTGCTGATTTTTTATCTTTGTTTGATTGTTTTATAAGTCTTAGTGTTTCTTAGAGTTGACTTAAATCTATGTACTCTTATTACTGCATGGTTCTAGTTCCTTGTGGAGATGACCCTTGATGTACTACTAGTCTTAGTAGCTTGTATATGGTGTTATAAGAAAAGTATTTTTATTTGTGGTAAGAGGAGAGGATCCTAACAGCAATATCTCTTTTCTATTTACATAAGAGGATCACATGTCCTAAAAAGGAATGCGAGAAGAGTTTTTAGGATTGGTGCATCATACAATAGTAAGTATTCATCAAAGGAGTACTAAGATGTATCGAGATATCAAACATTGTTACCTTTGGTCCGAAATGAAGAATTCAATGGTCAATGGGTTACTCATTGTTAGATATGTCAGCAAATCAAGGTTGAATATCAAGTACCAAGAGGGTTATTTCAAAAAAGCTTGTCTTCTATAGTGAAATTGGGATTGTTAATAGTCATGGAATTTATCATAGGATTGCATACGACACGAGGAAATTAGAGTAACTCTATAAAGCAAATTATTTATCCTTGGTTGAGTTTTCGTAAAATAATAGTATTCACCACGAGCATCGAGATGTCAGAAGTCGAGGCTTTGTATGGATGGCTATGTTGATGACATATATGTTGGGTCGAAATTAGATTAGAGATATTTGAACAAAGGATTGTCGAGGAGAGCACACAAAAAAAATTCTAATATTCGAACTAAGATGAAAAAACCTCAAGATCGGCAAAAGAAGTACATTGTTCTATGAAGGCAGTGATGATATTTTTAGTTGGAAATATGGTTTATCTCAAGGTAACCACAATAAAGGGAAGGGAACGATTTGGAAAGGTCAGAAAGTTGGTTCTTCGGTACATTAGACCATATTAAATCACTGCAAAGATTATAGTAGTGGCTTATAGGTTTAAGCTACCACCAGATATGCAAATACATCATGGATCCCATGTATCTTTTCCTCGGATGCACTTACCAAATCATAATACAATGGAACCACAATGAGTAATAAATTAACGTTAGAATCATACTTATTCAGAGGAGGATTTGAAGAATATGTACATTGAAATGAAAGAATAAAGAAGTTCCTCAAGTCTTAGTTCATTGAGGAAACTGAGGTCGTGAGGTGGTCAGCTGGAAAATGAGAATAATTTTGGAGAAAAGTACACGGAGATGTTTGTTGAGAAACTGAAATAAGACTGAGGAGGATCCTCGAGATAGTAAACAATTCATGACGAACTCTTTAGAATTTCTATAAGGACAAGAAGAAGTAATATTCATGTTAAGAAAATATAAAGACTAGGAGAATGTTCATGCGAGAATCGAAATTGTGGTGTAAGTTGTTTTGAACAATGGAAAAGTTGTGCATATATATATATATATATATATTAGAAGACATGTGGCGAGTGGCACCGTCAAAGCGTGACGCATTCTAGGCCAGCATTTTGCCTATACAAACCGATCTCACCTCATCATTTTTTGCACGAGAGAAAAAAAAAAGAAACAAAAATCATGCACGATTTTCGCACAAGGGCAGCATGAATGTGGTAAAGCTTTGTCGAGGTAAAAGTGAGTGAAAAAGTGTAGTGGGATTATAGTTAGTTATAAGATAATTAGCAAAGGATCTGGATTTCGATAAGCAAAAGCAAAACCATGGGAGAAATGCTTGGTGGTCTTCGAGAAGAGTGATGATTTGAGGGAATATATATCTGACCTTCAGCCAAAAAGAGTGAAATATGGTCGGTTTGGAAAATTGAGTATGGTAAGGAACTAGTCGTGTTTATTTTTTCACGCATTGCATATATGTTTTTAAAGTTCATTTTTGTGTGAAAGTTGGGTAGATTATATGTAGGACATGAACCGACTGCGTAATCGTCTTAATATGATGCGTAGAAGCTGAAATGGTTGTGTAAGCATCTTAAGATGATGTGTATGACCTTATTAGGTTGCATAGTCATCTTGTACTAACTTTGTGGTTGCAGAATATGGTTAACACAAAAAATTGTAGGGTCCGAAAGGCACTCATTGTTCTCGTGGCAAAACAATTGAAAATTGGATCATAGTTAGCGGTTTGTACAATTCTTGGGATTGCACATCTTTGTTTGTGAGTCGCACCCAGAATCATTGTTACGTTGCAGGGTGTTGCAAACCCGAAGTGGGGGTTACCGTTATCATAGTTGGATCATCATTTAAGGCTTTGTGACTTATTGATAAGGTAAATATGATTATGAAGGAATTTTCAAACTCGCAAAGTGAAGGATTGTGCGTTGGTTAATTTACGTTGTTACTTAATTGCTTGTTTATGTTTACATATTTTTTTAGTGTGGGCGGAAATCCTTATTATTAAGATCGGTTCAGGATGTTACAACGGAACATGGTTTGAAGATCCTAAACAAAAAAATTAAATGGGTCAAATTCCACTGAGTATTTGTTATCAGTTAGAACCCACAAATAAAATCTGGATTTTTAACTGAAGGGAACACAAGTACATTTATGAAAATGAGAGGAATTGAAAGACTCAAATTTTCACTCAGGTAACAACAACAAGTGATCCGTTACCAACCGTCACAGACATATAGCATTTAAAACTAACAAAGGGTACCTAGCGTAGTAATGGATTTGTCTTTTTGTTATAGTGAAACATATTTGCAACTAAGAGTTACGTGCAAAGCACTTGGCCTTTAAACAATGCGAGCAGTGATTCAGCTAGTATATCTTGATCCACATCTTTACAAAGTCTTCACGTGCAGTTCAAGTCTTTGTAATCTCACGAGAGGGGTTTCTTAAGTCGTTAATGTGTTCAAAAACACTGGAGGTTGTGTAGTGTGTCTCAAACAACTCATAGCACACATATTTGAATTTGTTCATGCCAATGTACGTGCATAGTTTTTACAACCATTTTTTTTTTTTTGTAAGATGTTAAGTTTTATACCATTTTTAAATTTTCACAGAGTACAGAGACAATACAAAGAAAATAGAGAAATAAAAGCTAGAACACAAAGAGTAACTACAACATAAGACAATCATAACCAAACAAATGGCATAGGGAAGAGCACATTGATGAATCAGCCATCCCGAATAAGCAATAACAGACCGAAGTGTTATGCCTCAGCTCGCTAGAGCTCGAGTCTTCCTCCTTGTTTTCTTCCTCCTTGTTGCCACGAGCAACAATTAGCGAGGTCCATTGTAACGCCCCTACCAGTGAGGTCCCCATGCCCTCACTCGGTCCATGGGCCCCACCCATGTCCGACGGTCGATGCGTTAATATTTGGAGGCTCGAAAGATTTGTATATTATCCCTGCAATCACCACGATATCTTTTCCCGTGTTTTGTCCTCACTCACACGCTACCGCGAATCACTTCCCAGTAGGTCACCCATCCTTAAATTACTCCAACTCAAGCATAGTTAACTTTGGAGTTCTCTCTGAACAAGTGAGCAAAAAGAAAAGTTCACTTTGGTGACATAGGTAGCCAAATCAATTCTTTTAAACATTTCCACATATATCGTAAACCGAGATGTTACAATCACCCCCACTCACAGAGTGCAATTGCACACTAGGATCGTCACCCCCGACGGTGTGAGCTCACATGACTCCAGACCCGTCTTGGTTCGACTCTGATACCAATTGTAACGCCCTGACCGCCCCTACCGGAGAGGTCCCCATGTCCTCTCTCGGCCTATGGGCCCCACCCCTGTCCGACAGTCGGTGCGTTAATATTTGGAGGCTCGAAAGATTTGTATATTATCCATGCAATGACAACAAGATCTTTCCCTGTGTTTTGTCCTCACTCACACGCTACCGCAAATCACTTCCAAGTAGGTAACCCATCCTTAAATTGCTCCAGCTCAAGCACACTTAACTCTGGAGTTCTCTCTGGACAAGTGAGCGAAAAGATAAGTGCACTTCGGTGACACAGGTAGCCAAATCAATTCTTTTAAACCTTTCCACATATATCGTAAACTGAGATGTTACATCCGTCCTCAAAACCCTGTTCTAGAAGTGAATACAACTTCTCCGAAGAAAAACCACTACAGTGCCTACACAAAACCAATCAAGGATACGAGAACTTGAGGAAGAAACAACGACCACACTGGCTACTCAAGAGGTACCGACGGGTAGTCAAATTGTAGGCTTCAACCACCAGTTCCACATAATACAAGCTAGTGTTTATCCCGACCACATTGCAAGCACCACAAAGAACCACACCATTGGAATCGAAGTAATCCACGGTCAAACCTCGCTGCATCAATTCTAGCAAGTGGACACCACCACTGCCTCCATCGCCAACATACTAAAACAACGAGAGGAAAAGACCTGAAAAATTAGTAGCACTGAGAATTGAACTAAACACACACACGAACCTCTGAAATTTAATTGGCAGGATCAACCACCAGAAAGACGAGAAGAGCTCTAACCAATCCCGCCTCTGCATCCAACCACCAAAACCTCCACCAAAGAAACCGAAAGAAACTTTCCTAAAAAACTAGAAAAAGAAGACGGACACTGCGAATAGAGACTCACCAACAGCTAATAAGTCAGACTTGCCACAATATCTTTCCCACAGGACCGTCGTTGAAGGTTGGTGAGGAGAGACCGCTGCGAAAGCAAAGTCATAATCCTCCGTATGACAAAGCCGTCCTCGAGCAAAGTCATAGGAGATCTGACGCCTTAAGGCCTTCACCGCAGTCCATCACAAGCCAACATCTTGGGTCAAGGTTGTGGAGTTAGTCTGAGTATTCCGCAATCTAAGCGTCACCATAATTGGGAAGAAATAAAAAAAAATTGAAACAAAGAAATGAGAGAAAGGGAAGGAGGAGGGAGGGGGGGGAGGGAGGCTGACGTGCTGTGAGAGCTATCGGACGCCGGTCTCCAGATCGGAGGAGATGAAGTTCGGGGTGACGGCGCGTTGTGCATTGGGAGAGAGAAAAATTAGGTTTTTGTGAATTTTATACGATATGTCGATTAGGAATCTACAATTATTTTGTTTTCCAATATTTGATATCTTTGATCTCTAAACTCAAATCATAAGGAAATGAAACATTATATATTTACAATAATAATTATGGAAAATTATTTGGTAATATCAGATGTGATTGGTAACTTCTTAGTTATCTTGATAAAGAATGTATTGCTAATATGTTTACCAATCGTGTTAATTAGTAATATTAGAAACGGAAAACATCAGTCTATATATATCGCTATTTTATTATTCTTTTATCATTTTTTAAAAATATCATCATGTGGTGATTTTTTCGCTGGTCGTAAAATTTGGTTGAAGAACAAAGATTTCCACTGCTCTGCCTTCTCTCTAGGAGTTAGTGAGAGAAAACCCTTCGCCTGATTTGCTTGCATTCCGGTCGATGTCCGGCGGTTCTTTAACGTCGATATCGGCCGGACTGTTTTCTCTTTACTTCTTTTCTTTGTTTTAGACTTTGTGGGGGGGGGGGGGCAAATCGGGTTAGGGTAGATCGAGATCTTAAGATTGTCGGTGGGGGGTTGAGATCGATCTAGATCTAGTTGATCTCTTCATACTGGGTTTAGATCGATTAATTCTCTTCTTCCCTACCCCTTTTTTGTTTTCCTTTGTTCGCTATGGGTCGCTTCTGATCCGGTGATCTCTCTGATTTCGATTAGCTTATCACAATGTGTTGCCTCTGTTTTTCGGCTTGGATCCTCTATCTACATGCACAATTGCTTGATTGGCTTTCTGTAATTTTGGTTCAATTAGGGTTCGATGTGCTAGTAGATTATGTTTCGCTCAAGCTTGGTTCTAGAGTAAATTGTGGCTTTAACTTCTTCGGCGTTTGCAAAGTCTTCCTCCAAATAAAATACCGGTGTCTGGTTTTCTTGCTCAGTGGCTTCGCCTGTGTCTGCAAAGCAGTAAAAAGAGTTTTTGAAAGCTATCTTCGGTCTGAAGTTTGCATGGTGTTAGTGGATTTCCCTCTTCACGCTCTGGCTGCTTGACGATTTGCTCTAATTCATCCCTTTTTTTGCAGTGGACTGAGGGTGATTGTCTCACCATCTTAGTTACCTTTAATCTATGATTCATCAATTTTAATTGTATTGGAGTTCAGTTAAACTCTTTGTTTTTGTGTGTTACTGTAGATGTTTAGGATCCTCAAGTTTGTTTATGTACTGGGTTATTGTGTAATAAAATTTGTTTGGACGTTAAAAGAGAAAACTTTGGTTGAAGAAAACTAAAATGGTTATAAACTTATAATAGAGTGAAAGTTTGTATTTTACTTTATAGTGTTATTTTACTGAAATGTGAATGGCTAAGATATTGAGGTATTTGACCATTTTCCAAATATTAAATGTAGTCATGACAAGTAACAAGGTGTGTCTTTCTCTAGTCTTTTTATTTGCCCATCAAAATTCGAGCTTATGCTTTTGATTACGCTCTACACAAATACCAACGTACGTGCATCCATTTTACATAATTATACTTACATAATTAATGGTGATAAAGCTTCTGTATTTTGAGACGTGGCTCGCCTTTCTAGAATGGATCTTTGTCCAATTTAATTGTTGTTTTCGTATAAATATCTCTCTACATAATTATACTGAAAATTTTGAATTCAGAGTTTTAAGTTTTTCGAATCACACATGTATACGTATGTGCAGTACGATGAGCATAGTTGGTGAAATATACAAAGAGGCAATTGTTCGTAAAATATTATTGTAAAATTTTAGATATTGTTGGATTAAATAGTTGTCAGAACAAGATATGTAATGATGGGTGCTTCTTAAACCAAGTAAGTCAAGTATTACCTCCATTTTGTAAAGAGTATTATTCAGGAGGATTTTTATTATTTAAGAAGAATGTTATTATGTATTTTCAATGCAAATTTTTAGATTAATTTTCAAATTTAATCTCAAGTTTAATGAAAAATATAAACAATCAATTGATTTTTTAGGTAT
Organism: Aurinia saxatilis; assembly: GCA_900406295.1. Taxonomy (NCBI): domain Eukaryota; kingdom Viridiplantae; phylum Streptophyta; class Magnoliopsida; order Brassicales; family Brassicaceae; genus Aurinia; species Aurinia saxatilis. The sequence continues at coordinate 18,668 of OVAP01000444.1, forward strand.
ATAATCGATTTTTTACTATGTTTACTTAATCTATATGAAAATGGTTAGAATAATACTTTTTGTGAAATAGAGGATATATGTACATGCAACTAATTATTTTAAAATTAAATTTTGGTTAATCTTTTAAAAAAACATATTACATAGTGTAATGGTATAGTTACCATGTAATTTAACCTTCTTTTTTTTTACTTGCAACTTTTAAAAATTCAGGATCCTCTAACATGTTTTGGTTATGGATATGAAAAGTTGTACGAATTTAGATTCAAAAATTATTAAAAGACAAAAAAAAGGTGAATACACCCCTCATAATTTAGTAGTTTGTTCGAATGAAAATAAAAAGAATTATTTGTGCATCTAGATCAAATAATATATCCTAACAAATATAAAAAATTACTTAGCTTTGTTTGAGTCTGGTACAATATTGTTGAAATATTATTAAAGGTCTTGCAACGACTTTTTTTTTTAGTTTTATTGATTTTTAATAAATGAAATTATATAAAGAAGCGATAGATAACAGAAAATAAAATAATAAGCAATAAACCAAATAATATATTAACAATAGAAAATAGTGCAATTTACAAAACACTACATTTTGATTTTTCATTTACAAAAATATTACTATAAATTTTATTTCCAAAAATACCACTAAAATTTTTGGTTTCCAAAATATCACACAACAAAAATTAAACATCAAACTTTCAAAACTAATTTATAATTGTTTCATATATTCAATGCAAATTTTGGTCGGGAGACTCTACAAAATACCATCATTGAAATGATAGTTCCAAAAATACCACTAAAAGTTCTATTTTCCGAAAATACCACTAAAAGATTAAATGTTCCCATAATACTATTAAACTTGAATTAATTTTTAAACATTCAAAATTAAACCCTAAACCCTCAAAACTAAACCCTAACACTTCAAAACTAAACTTTAAATATAAAATAATTAACCCAAACAAAAATAAATAAATTTTAAACCTTTGAAATTATTTTTAGTATTTGTGCTATTTTTGGAAAGCATTAACTTTTAGTGGTATTTTAAAAAAATAAAAAAATTAGTGATATTTTTGGAACTACCACTCCAAATAATATTTTTAGTGATATTTTACGGATGTTTTTTTCATTTTTTATATTGATTTCTTAATTACCATTTATCCAAAACTCAAAATTTGAAATTAGTCATATTATTCATTTAATAAATTATTAAATAATGGGTATATCTATAAAACTATAACTTTTATTAATATGTGTGAATATGAATAAAAATGATATTCTTTGTGGAACAGAGGGAGTATATATTAGATATTTTATGCCTAAAATTTGAATTGATACCAACAATCCTCCACTTAAACCAAAGACCGCAACAAATCATTGGCCATCCCTCCAACGAAACATCTTGACACCCAACGAAACTCGCGCGCCGCCTAACGTTCCCCTCATTTAAGTAAAATTTCGACATAAAGCACTCGCATCTCATGAATCGCAACATCACAACGAGAGTTTCTCACACACAGAACCTTGATTCAACACCCATTTCTCCAAGTTTAATTTTTGAACCATGTGCTCTGATACCAATATGTTGATCTTTTCAAGCTCATCCAAATTCCCCATTAATATAATATTGTCCGCTTTGGAGACTTTGAAACTTTGGGAGCTTTTTGAGTTAATCGAAAGAAAACTAAACGAAGCACAAAACATAAAAGCCAATTTGCCACGTTTTTGGTTTGGTGTCGATCAACACCCACCTATTTTCCTTGTTTGTCATGAAGTTATGGAAAATAGCATAACTGCCAAAAAAAAAATATGGAAAGTTTCTAGAAAATCCAAATTGTGTTGTGACTATAAACACACGATTTAAGTTCTTAGTTTTATCAAATCTTATTTTTCTATTACGACTTAAGCAAGAGATTTATCCTAGACCTTTTGGGGAGAAGATTCTACTCATATAGAAAAATTTTGAACCCTCTTGGATATCTCTTTTCATGCATTCTTCTTTGATTATGATAGTTGTTTCAATTACCATGTCTGAGTAGTTTGTTTTCAAAGGTTAAATAGAAATTGATAGATTATAATTACTTGTTAGGATAATCTATTAGTTTTTCATCTAAAATTGTGTTTATTGTCAGTTCTAGTTTAATCACCTAGAATCTAAATTATACGTTTTTTTAATAGATGCAAAAGTATTATTAATTTACTTGAATTATTTTAGTTGAGCAAAATTCATATCTGCAAAGAAATTTGGCTTAGGATTTTTGTGAACATATTGAACCTGAAATTAATGATTTTCTTAATTCACTGAATTTACAAAGAAATTTGGAATTCTTAGGTTTCGACATAGATAGTCTTCGTAATGACAGTTGGTTGATTTTACAAAAGTGTTTCAAGTTCTAGAACGGTTTTTAATAAATTCTTAACAGTTTTCTATCATCGATTTCAGATTAGTATAAAGAATTTTCTAGAGCCTAGCCTTTGTCTTATTGAATTCAAAAACAGATTTTCAACCGATTTTCATAATTATTTGTGTTAGTCAATTGATTTAATTTACTTAGTTTGATTTGAATCTAATCATTTGTAGTGTGACTTAAGTCCTTGTGGATTTGGTTCCAAAATATCACAATGCATTATTGTGCTATTACGGCTATAATAGGGTTAAATTTGGAGTATTTCAACTCTCTATGAAAGCAATGGTAATTCAGTTATTCCTAGCATCTCATTCGATGCTCCCTAAAGACATCTTCATAAACCTTTGCCAACCTAAGAATACCACACACACCTTATTAGTTAACAAATTTTGAGTTTCCGCTTTAGGTTGTTCCCATACTTGTTGTTTCTTGCAGGATCTTAGTTCTTCTTCAGGTTTGAGGTGTAAGTTACACAAGTCATGTTTACAACAATAATGAAAATTAGACATGTCATAATCCTCATTAATTCTAGTATAATGTTCATAGACATCAACGCTTGTTGTAATCCTCAAGATAGTGCTAATACCTATTTTAGACTCGTTATGCAGATTTATGGATTATATTTTTGTCGATTTAAGGCTTTTGTGTATATTATGCAAGCCAGAGAGAGAATATTGTCATGGTTGGAATCTTTAACGAGACATAATTGGAAGTATATAAAAGAGTGTGTGTATCTCTTTAAGCGTAATTGGGTATATTTCGGTTCCGGGTAATTTCATAATATCATAGAGTATTTAATGAGAGACCGAAATCAAAACAAACCGAGTATTTCAGGTCATTTTTGGTTTTTAAGCGCATGCCTAAAAGAACCATTTCTTTTTGCGATTTCGCTTACCAAAGACGGTAAACAATGGATGATCTGTAATATCTAAGGTTCTTGCATCTACCAAAAAGGAAGGATTCAAGCCACGAATAGTTCACGATGAAAGATCCAACAGAGCCTTGACTAAGTGAGAATGATGTAATGTTTTCTCCGCTAAAGGAAGTTGCATGAGTCCTTGGTCCTAGGAAGACACGTTTGCGTCATGAAGTTTTGGAAAACTATAAAGAAACCTTTACTGCGGCTTGGTTCTTCCAAATTTTCTTCATAATCCAAGATTTCATCGAAATATCCAGTAAGAGCCCAAGTTGCACTTCGTGAGGATCCTATATTGGTTACATGAATAAAAAAATATGTCGATCTTCTGCATATGGAGGACCATATATGAAAGGGACAAATATATTTTAGTTTTTTATATGATCTTAGTATCAGTTAGCTTTTCTGAAGCTTCTAACATATCAATATTTACTATGAAGGATTATATGCCACATCGAAAGCTGGAAGGGATCATTAGTCATATATAAGTAGATTGAGTCTCTCGACTAATTGTCAATTAGTCTTTTGGTTGGATGCTCATGACACTTAACATGGTATCAAAGCCCATTAAGCTCAAACGGGCGTAACCAATTCACGCTATCCAACCCGATATGTTATCTATCTGAACCAAATTTATCCATCGATCTTTGTCCGAGCATACCGAGATTAATGGGCAGAAAACCATCATCCCGAGGGGGCTTATATCCCACATCGGAAGTTGGAACGGATCATTAGTAATATATAAGTAGATTGGGCTTATCCACTCATTGTCAATTAGTATTTTAGTAGGATGCCCATGACACTTAACATTTACATTATATTTCCATAATAAAGTGCGGACCACCACATAGTCTTGATGGAGGCACTGTGAAATGGTAAGGGAAATCAATGTTGTCCAATTTATGGAGAACTACATTATCTTAAATTTTTAGTTTGCGTGAGAAACATTGTATTACAAAAAATCTCATTTTGTAAAGATGCCATCAATTCCTTTTTCAATTCCACCACACCATGACTAAGTAAACTGGTGTGGAGAACCCAATACCAATCCATTGTAAAGTGAAAGTATCACATCATTGTCGAGACTGAGCTTTGTCCTAATATTCCAACATCCTTATTGCGAGGAAATATTTTTGTCTTGCATATCATCTCTCTTCGAGAGGAATTTTGAGCTCTTGTAATATTCTTTTTCCTTGTATTTTCACCATTATAAAGCATATGAGATACATATTTCTTAGCAGCATGAATAAGAAATTTCTTCTTGTTTGCCTTTAAAGTTATAACCTTTTGCCATAACTCTTTTATTAATCCTATTGGGAGGTCTTGCAGCCGGTGCATTTGTTGGACACGGTCCCAAACGACGGGCTATAACCTGTCTTTGTGCTTTATCTGAAGAGTGAGTAAATATCATTTATCTCTTATGCACGGAACCGCAAGTATTGGGGGATGATCTCTGATTGTGATGCTTCTTATTACAACTTCTTTGGAGTTATTGCGAATTGAGAGATCTTGATTGACTTCCTCCAGAATATGAATTTGAATTTCCTTAAATCACTCTAAATTAGTATTATACCTTATCCCATTCAGAGTGCAATGTTTTGGAAAATTCAATGACAAAGGCTGAAGAGTTGGTCTCTGTGTCATACGGGTACTTGTCACATTTTTAGCCTTCTTATGGGTCGGTAGCTCTACTGGCTCTCAAGGAGATTGAGATGGAGGCATTCTAATGGTCTGGCTCTCCCACTGGATTCTTTGTTAGGAGTATATTTTAGACTATCTTTTGGAGTACAAAGATCCTTGGGATTTGATGACTCTTTGTTTGAGATCTCTACATACTCTATTATGGGAGTGGTAATTTCCTTAATTGGAATAGTCCTTATCATACAAATGGAACCTAGATGAGTTATTTTAATACTCCTCAGAGTTATGCTTTTTAGGGTAGTAATATCCACGAGAGTTATAAGAGATACAATGATGTGATCATGGATACAACTAAAGGAATGGGTGCAACAGGGATGATCAATAGGACACTTTACTTGTACCATAAGAACCTATGACGACAGCTAGGACTAAGAAGCTTGGTGAAGCACTTAGTGGGCTAATTCAAAAAGTGTGTAACATGAAGAATTATCACCTCCTTGTCCAGCCCATTCTCACATCAATTCAAGTTCTAAAAAGGCCAGTTCAAAAGTTATGAATTGAAGGTTATTCAAGGTTAAAAGTCAAGAATTCAATCCTAATGCTCGTTTTAAACACATTTCTAGCCTATATAATGATGCTTTTTCGTGATGAATAAGACAAAAATTCATTTTTTAATTAAGGTTATCTTTTTCTTTTAAGAATGTTTCTCATTAGTTCCTTGTGAACTTTTCGATTTACTTGGTGTGACTCTGAGTGATCAACCGGCAGTACCAAGTATTCTCCATCAATATTTGTGTCCCCATCCACCATATTCGTTTGTAGTGTTTGTCTTAAGAGAGTATTAGGCCTAGGGACGACACTCCTTAGCATCTTGCTCCCCAAATTTCGTCAAGTAAGGTTAACTGCCTAGTTTTTGTTCAAACATATTAAGAAAGTCTTGGGCCTAAGGATGTCACGCCTTAGCATCTTGCTTCACGTGCCACTAGAAGACAAGGATTATCCTTTCTACCAAACTTAAAGTACAGCTTCTTGGGAAATTCCGCATCTGACAACTTAGATCTAGGTGTCTTTCAATCTATTTATATCGCTTATCTTTATGTTGGGCTTCTCTGTTTCTAATTCTCTACTTAGACATACGACTATCAAGTCTCTATTTATCTAGCTTAGAGTGTCTTGCTCAATTGTCCCCAATCGGCGGGTAAATTCCTCATAGACATAGGCATTCTTAGGATAGTATTTCTCCTTAGGAGATAGGAGAGTGAAACACAAACAATGTAACATTTTTCGATTTTCCCAAGCACCCTATTGTGGTTGTTACTCCATAAAGCAGAGGAATAGGCATCCTCATTTCATGTAGAACCAAATCGTTGACATTAACATGAATATTCCTTTAAACTACATCTTCGTTTGTAATATGGCTAAGTCATTTTTCAATAACCCGAATTGCTTGGTCACTTCAATAATGAAGCGGAATGTCATTTGTACCATGATGGAGATGTGGGATGTGAAGAGGTCGGAAATCACGGATGTCACCGTTGTAGTTGTAGAACGAGCCTTCAATTCTTAGTGAGGGGTTTACATTTCTCTTAGTTATCTAAGAACTCTCCCTCAATCTTAAACTTTAAATGGAACCAATCAAAACCAAGCTTTAGAGACCCTATTGAAAAGAAGTTAACAACTGAATTTGGTGGTTAAGCCATCGGATTAGTGACTCTCCATACTACGGTATGCTTACTGGCTTCAATCAAAATAGTGTCACATTTTCGGATGAGGAACGGAAATCTGCGAGTTGGTTGGGTGAGTGAGCTATCTATTTACCCTGTTCGGTTCCTGAGTAGTGATGCGACATGGTGAGATCTTGAGAAGTAGTTAGCATCCTCTATGACGTAACAAAAAAAATCCCAAAGAACAATCGATAATATAAGAGCAAAACAAAAACATGTGAGTTGCTATAAGATGGGTAGATAACCCCTCAAAAAGTACAAAAAGGTCTCCAAAATCTTGAGTCTAGTCTCATAGTCAAAAGCATAGTGAAATAGAGATGTTTTTCTCTGCTTAGACGAAAAATAGGTAAGAAGCCTCAACATAGCTATCAAGGCTGATCAACATAGCCATCATGCATTTGTTTACTTTTCATGTACCATAGATATTTGGAGACAATCAAAAGAAGTTAGAGTTACCTTAAAATCTCCACGGAGTGTTCTATATTTTGAAACAAAGCTTTGAGAGATCAGCTAATATAGAAAAGAAAACATGGTATATAATTTTATTTAAAAAGATGGTTTAGAGAAACCCATTGCACCATTTATAAATTTATATTGACAATAATCAATTTTGAAAAAAAATATATATAAAGTTTCAAAAAATTTATTATTGATTTATGTCACTATATCTTCTACTATATAAATGTTAATTGCATTTTAATTTTTAAGTACCAATAAAAAATTATTTATATGAGATTTTGAAGTAATATGGATGTAAGAAATGTGAATATTCACTTAATTAATCATTTTCCAAAATATTATACATTTAAATTTTATTTAGAAATTTCTAATAATTAATTTAAAATATGAATGATCTTTTTATAAATAAAAAGAGTTTAACACCAAAACGGTGCTGAGATGAAGAAGAATTTATATCAAAATAGGATATCGTGCAAGGTTAGAGATGACTTCAGAGATTTTCTTTTTCTTTTTCCTTTTTTGTAAGAGTGGTTTAGAGATGTTATTATGGTTACAAAGCTTTTCTATATATGAGAGTATCTAAGTTGGTTTTTATATGATTTGGAATTTGTTACATTGCACATTTAATACATCTTGTTCTGTTTTCTACATCTCTCTCTCAACTAATAGCCTTGCTTATCACTTTAACCCCGTGTGTAAAATATCCTGATTAAAATTGTTTGTGAACGTTATGGTAATTAAGTGAAACTTGTTGTCATTGACAGTGATAATTTTATTAATTCGATCCTGTATGCCAACGTCAGACCCCACGGCCCACGCCATGCCAGTTATAAGAATAATTACTTTATTTACTCGAAAAGATTTAATTCGTTTACAAAACCACAATTTCTAAGCACCACTTCTCAGACAAAACAATCGTGGTGCCCGGCCCGACACAAGGCTAAAGTCCAAGAATCACAAGTTTTAGGTACCAAAATTTTAATAAGAATATGGGGCAGCATAATTGAACAAGTTATTTATTATGGTCTAATGTTTATGTTATCATTGAATGTAAATCAACCAGAATTCGAATAATATTGAGAGCATTTATATATTTTTTCTTTAGACAGCCAAATATTTTAACATTTATTGGGCCGGTCCTGTGTGGTGCTGAATTCGATAACCCTGGTTATTAAGGATTTTGATTAGAAAATGTTTTTGACAAAAAAAAAATGGTGTCCGAAAATTCAAGAAAATATCTTGCTCGAGAAAATGGTGTACATATATGTTTGATACTAAAATATTATTAATGTGACAAGTATCACTGATTCCAGGTATTTGAGCAAGTCGCACTCTCTACAGGATTTGGCGGTGACTTTTACATTTTCTTCGGATGTGGACCATATTTTCAACCCAATAATGGAAAGAATTAAGCAGGAAATTTAGAATAATTTTTTAGATTTTTCATTATTTTATTTCGTTACTTTATATATATTCTTTTTCTTTCTTTTTTTTTATAACTCATAACCACCTATGGAGGTGTCCGAGACTAATCACCCTGCAAAAGGGTAATCCATAGATAGATCCCGTCCGGATTTTCAAATAGGACGTAAGTAATGGATCCATATTCATGTGACCACCGAATAAAGAGAATATATTTTGTACTTAGGGGGAATTGATTCCTGATATCGATCAACATGACGATTTCTCCACCAAAAGAATCAATCTTCTACCACTGCGTAGTTATTTCATTATATGTCACTTATTGAGAAAAAACTATATACATATATAATATAGCATGCATGTACATATTACGTATCATTTGTGTACATTCAGGAAATACATATAATCCGGAAAAATCATCGAAGATCTTGAACGTAAAGAACAATGAATTATATTCTGCGGCCGGTCTTAGCTTTTTTTTTAGCGAACACCAAGTGGATGTTTATACATTAATTATAAAAAGAGCTATAGCACAATTAATTTACCATCTTCTTTTTTTTTAAAAGTTATTTACCTTTCACTTGTTCATAAAACAAATATCCGCGTTCGTTATGTTTTACCGTGTATGAAAATATTCTCTATGGAAAAAAATTTGGATCGATTACTAAAGAAAAAGTAAATTGGTAATGAGTAGGTGAGTTTAAATGAATGTATCGAATGTTTAACAATATGAATTGGATTGGTTATAGTAAACCATATGGTTGGAAAACGCGATTACAAGAAAAAAATTAATATTAAGTACGTGACTTTGTGTTTATCGATGAAGGCCAAGCAAGATTCAGTTTGTCTAAATTTCCTTGTATTTACTTAATTGTCGTTTTAATCGACACACATAAAAATGTATAAAAATTGGGATTATTGGTTCACTTGGCTCAATGGAGGGAGAGCACTGCACTAAACCTTGGGGTTTGTCTTTGACAATCCAAAGGATTCTCCATGTCTCTCTCTCTTTCCTCACATTGGATCTTCAAACATTTTTTCCTTCTTCTCTTCCCCACACGCGTCCCCACGCGCCTCTTTTTTGTATTTTTCGATTAATGAGCCAAAAATATGTGTATTTGTTTCATTTACGGGTTTCATCTGTTTATCCAACATCATATAGAGTTTGACAAAAGGTAATGTTTTGAGAAAAAGTAACATTTATGTAGAAACTTTAAAGTAGAAGCTTTAAGAAGTTTAGTAGAAGAGATCTATGTATCAATGTGTCATCTTGTTCTTAAAGATCCATGTATCAATGTGTCATCTTGTTCTTAGACGTTTGATGTTCGATGTTCCACTACTAGGCACATAAACAAAATCCTTGAAGCATTTCTTACAATAAACCTTTTGTTCACCATTCTCAAGTTTTTCTAATCTAAAGTGAGGCCACACAACTAATGTTTTACGTCTTTTAACAGGACAAGAAGAGCTTGCTAAACTTGTACATTGTGAAGTACCTGTTGATGATTGCCCAACAGTGCCAACAACATCATCGTCACCACCATGAAGATGTTCTTCATCGTTTTCCATTGTACAAGAAACCTGGAAGATAATTAACCAAAACACGTTAAGGATTCATAAAACAGTAAGAAACAAAACCAAAAGTCCCTAGAACATATTACTACTATGGTAGTGTACCCATTATGGATGCACAAAATGTATGTCTATGCTAATTTGAGTCTAAGAAATGCCACTGATTAATGCCATTACCTATTTCTGCTGCATCCAAAACGAATTTGTTACACATACATACACAATCAAATCATAAGCCGGATCATTGAGAATCCATTAATGTACTCAAAATCAGATACCAATCTGGCCATTGTGGAACTGGACGAGAGAGAAGATACAAGAATTCGAGAATCATAAGCCGGATCATTAAGAATCATAAGCTAAACAAACAAGCGAAGACTTCCTACTATGTGCACTGAAATCACAACAAACTCAGAAGAGATTTCATCGAAGGTTGAATTCACAAAGACCAAAAAATATACCTTACAAAACGAAACAGCCAACGGCGGAGTCCGATTCCCTTCATGTTCCACAGCAACACCGCCTATCTCTCTGCAAATCAGCTCGGAATCTGCGAAAAACGGTTGCTTCCTTACTGCCCAGAAAAAATACCTAGAAAGAGAGGTCGAAGGGAGAGAGATTTGCGTGAGAGATCGAAGGGAGAGAGAGATGAGAGATGACGCCGGTGAGAGGATTTGGTATAACTCATCAAATTAATTTTTTGGTTTGGTATGATTTTTTGGTTCAGTTAGTTACATATTTGAATTGGATTTGGTATATTTGCTTTTCAACACTAGTTAGGAAAACAAATATTATTATTGACCATGTACGTGAGAAAATTATTGTTATAAATTCATTTACTTGTGTATAAAATTTGGGTTCATTTCAATTAGAAAGTTGATTCAAAATATAAAACAAAAAATATTAGTTTTGCAGAGCAGAAAACAAAAAACCAAACTATAAAATCAATTAGACCGTCTGTTGGTTTATTTGTTTTTCAAATAAAATGGGTGGACAATCCATCAAACCATTAAAATTGTATCCATTTAAATTTAATCCATTTAATCCACTTATCCATTAATCCATTGAGACTAAACCATTTAATCCATTAGGATTCATGGATTGGATGGATTTGGGTCCACCAACAAATTTCTATCCATATTGACATCCCTCCTTACTACATTTAATTAATCATCCAATTAAGTAGACTTATAAAAACACTTTTAGATAAACTTATTTAAAAATTAGAATGACTGAGTAATACAATAATGTAAAACTCATATTATAGCTACGAATAGTGAACAACAGTTTTCAGTGTGAAATGAGTGGATTACGATTTACGGTTCAAATAAAATAGTAAAAATGTATATTATGGATTAAGTACGATTTGTTTAAAAAATAGTATAAATAAATGCGATTTGTGATCAACAGTAAAAGACAATCTAAAAACCGTATTTTTGTAGTACCATTCAAAACCTATATATGTAAATATTCAAGAGATAATTTGTAAAAATACATTTTTTAAGTTTATGTATTTGAAAATATTTTTTTTCTATTTTTTGAAAAAACTAATTTTTAATAAATATAAAATGACTAAAACACCCTGAATATAATTTAGAAAGTTTTTTTTTTTTTTAAATATCAACATATATATTTTGTTTTCTTAAAATATATTTGAACTGATCTAATTAAAATCGTTAATGACTAGAAACATTGAATGATTTATAGCTTTCCTAATACTAACCAAATTTGTGAGAATACAAAGAAAATTAAATTTGCTAGAAAATACAAACAAGACCGGGCATATATAGAAACTGAGGTCATATAAAATGACATGATATAAGCTTTTCTTTTGTTTGTTTAACACATGATTATTTAAAACTTGCGACGTTCTTCCCCACAATTAAATAAAGAATTGGATAACAAAAGAAAAAGTATTCAAAAGAATCTTGTTTGTAATGTTGTTAAGGAACATAAGCCGGCTCTTACATAAGATAGTATTAAGTGAAAATAATGGAAATTCTTAATTTGTATATTTAATTTCTAATCTTAAAAAGAAAAAGAACTGAAGCAATCTGTATAGCATGTCTATATACACGAGCATAATCAAAACTTTTTTAACTTTAGTCCAACAGAAAATTAGGTTATGAATTACAATGACTTAAAAATAGTTAGATAAATTAAAAGATATTTTAATAATATAAAATGTATATTAAAATATATTAAAACCAATCTTTGCAAATTATTTTCAGAGTATTTTAGTCATTTTATATCTATTAAAAATTAATTTATTAGAAAAATAGAACAGAAGATATTTTTCAAATACCTAAATTTTTTTTTTTTTTAAATCAATTAATATTTAACTCATGAGTCATGATGCTATATATGCAAATATAAAATGGGTTTTTTTCTATTTTGCCTCCTCTTTCGTGACTTTCTGTTGTCGACATCGTATTTGTCCACTCCATTTTCATTGTCAATCTTGTTAGTGGGTCATCAGCATCTTCACTGAATAGTAAAACATAAGCATTTGTATTTTGTTACTACGGTTAAAAATTCAAAGAACAACTATAAAGAATGTTGTTTTTGTTGGCTTTTTCCTTTGTAGCGAAACATGCAATATTTGGTGAACAAATGTCTATAACATACACAATAAATAAGGAAATAAGAGCATCTCCATTAGTTATACCCATGTGGGTATCTCATAATCTTTTAAGATTAATTAAATTATTAAACTAATCTTAGAATTTTGTTTTAACTTTTGTTAAAAATTGTAGTCCCATTGGTGAGACATCCATGTGGATATCTTAAGAATAATTCCCTTTTAAATTAGTTTTTAAAGTTTAATTTAATTTGTTCAAAAGATTACTTAAAATTTATGTAAAATAAAGAAAATCAAAATATAATTTATAAAGATACTACATTTAATGAAACACAAATTATTACATTGCATAAGTTTATTAACCCACATCACATTACATAAAAACACAAAGAAATATAAAATTGCATATTATAAAACTTGGAAAAGAATTTAGCTACGATAACAATTTTTATATATCAATTTACACATAATATATTTAACGATAATAATTGTTATATTTATTTTTTTATATACTAATAAAATATATTTAATGATAATAATTGTTATATTTTTTTTATATACTAATAACAATAAAAAAACTAATCTATGTATATAATCAATAAAATATTATATAATTAATCCAACCCTAATTTTAACAAAATATCAAGATGTAATTTTATTCCAAATCACATTTTCTAATACAAAATATTAATGTATCAACAAAATGGTTTTTTATTAGTTTTAACTAATATAATTTTGAAGAAAGTAATATAATTTAAACTTATGCATAATTGTACTTGGTAGATAGATAATTATATTTTCATGATTTATGAAAAAATATTTTTATAAAATAATCAATTAATATCACTTAAAAATATTATATATAGAATTAATTGGAAAAAAAACCTGAACCAATAAATGAGTGACATATGTGGGGATGGATTTCCAAAGTGGCCTGTAGAGAACCGGATCATGCATTTTATGGTTAAAAAATTGTATTTTTTTTTTTTTTTTTAGTTCTGCATATCTCCATCCTCAACCTACCAATGAGGATGCTCTAAATCGACTCCTTGTATTTATCCAACGGTAGCAATGAATCAAAGTGTCACATTGGACACCGTCCAGTATCTAATGATAGTAAAAAATAGTTTCTTTCTTGGGTGATTTAACATTAATTACTATACAGTTTCTTTTTTCTTTTTTTTTGCTCTTAGGGATAATGGAATTGCAAATGAACCAAGTTTTACAAAGAGACGACAGTGTAAACAAAGCCCAAAACATAAGGCTAAATACACAAAAACGGAACTGAAACTAAAGAGAAAGGAGAACCAAAAAAAAAAAATCACTCATTTTCTAGAACAGGTAGGAGCCATGAATGTGATCCTCTAGCTATATAAGAATATAATTTAAAATCTTTGACCACACTAGAAGTAGTGAGTGAAACCCCTCTATTTGCTCTCGGATGAGCAATTTCCAGTTTTCAAGCTTGCAAGAAGATAACAGTTGAGAAAACTTATTAGACTGAAAAAAGATTGATGGCCACGCCTTTGGTCTGAGGATTGACTGGAAGAGATGAGACAATTGAGCTTCAAATATAACAGAGGTTAGACGATGAGCTGGCGTACTCTCGATAGCCCACTGAAAAGTGAAAACACAACATATTGGCATTCTTCAAGAGATGAAACATTAGCAAAAGATCATCTATTATGAAGCAAAAACTCACCCAAATCATCGAAAGCCTTTACAAATGATCGCAAGCCTTTGCAAAAGATCACCTAATGATCCTACGCAAGTCGCTCCTTCATTGCAAGTTACTTTCTATTGGCTCTTGTGAGAACAAGGTCATTGTATGCTTGGACAAACATAATTTTTGGATGGGAACTGTTATCGAAAGGCTTGTTTAGGATCATTGTTTTAGCCTCGTTGCCAATAATCCTACGCAAGTCTTTAGATAACAGTTCCCGTCCAAAAATTATGTTTGTCCAAGCATACAATGATCTTGTTCTTACAAGAGCCGATAGAAAGTAACTTGCAATGAAGGAACGGCTTTTGAAAACCTAAACAAACAAACTAGTAGGATCGTTAAGAAGTGTCCACGCTTGCTTCGCTAGCAAATCTTGATTGAATTCATAACAAATCTTTGAAACGAATACCTCCCAAATTCTTAGGTAACATCAAATTTTCTCATCCAAGCCAATATATCTTGCATATAAATTCTTCATCCCCCCTCCCCCCGCACCAAAACTCCATCATTAAAGTAGTTAGATTTTTACATGTTTTGAATTATGTTTGTTATCATAATCATGTTTTAAGTTTTATTCAAATTGCTCGAGTGACTTGAATAAAAAACTTGTTCTCTTGTCTCTTTGTTTTGTGTCTCATAAGTCATAACATTGTTGCCATTTATTTCATAAAGGTTTTACTTTTTACTAACAATCGAGTCTTATTTTTTACTGGAATCTTTGTTTTCGTTTCACATGCTTCAAATGTTCATTTACTTGTGTAGCTTACTTTATGTTTAGTTATTTCGTAGTGGAGTTCATCCCTCCAGAGTTTGAAACTTTTTTTACCATACTTTGGTTGGTCTTTCACAAATTCCAAAGATCATATTAATTTTAGGAGTTTGATGTAATATGGGAATTCACTCAGAAAGTGACTTCTGGTATTTGAGAGATTATCTTCTTCTAGAAAGTGAAGTATTCAAATAGTATAGGATTGAAGAAAGGATGGTATAGCAATAACTAATTTGGTATATCTAGTTACTTGCATGTGTTCGTGTTATATAAAAGGGAGGAATTACATTCACTACATTTTGGCTCCAATTTAAGATGTTTGATGTATTATTTATAATTATCTTCTAGCACTGACTGATTTTTTTCTGGGATTATGTAGTCAAACTCTTAAAGTCTAATGATATTTCAGATGCTAAATAAATAAAATAATCCCTAGGTCCATTTAACATTCGTTTAATTAAAATAAAACAATATATATTAAATTTGATTTTGTTTTTTTACTGACATTCTCATCCAACTCTATTTATTACCTACGATTTTATGTTGATATATGCATGTGAATTTTATTTTATGTTCTTAAACTTGATCCAAATGAAAATCATGCGCTATACAATTAACAGACAACAATTTCAATATATGCTTGTTCAAAAATAGTTAAGATTAAATATATGATATTAATAACATTAATATATGATATTACTAAGAAAATATGAAAAAGGTTGTAAAGATATATATATATATATATATATATATATATAAATTCAAGAGTGTAAAACTGATAAGAATATAAAGTAAGCAGAGCTTTAAGGCTTTTAGTTGGTTCACCAGAACTTTATGGGGTAAAATGAAAAAAAAAAGAAATACAAAAGTAAAATGTAAAAGAGAGAATTTGGAAGCAAAAGGAAAACAGAAGGGAAAGCGTGAGGATGTATTAACTAACACCTATATTATGTGGTCAAAGCTATCTCACTCTTTCGATTCTGGGTCCACCTTCATGTTTCATATGGCCTACGTTCCTTTAAAAAAATATATATATATATATATTTTACTTTTTATTTTATTTTTTCTGATTATAATAGTATGGTTATTATCTATTTTTAATTATTAAATTTACTACTAAAATAAGTTTGAAGTTCTAAACCCCTCCAAAAAATTCCTAAATAAGAGACTCTCCCTTATTTTTCATTTCTGAAATAACAATTTTACTTTATTTTTAATGTCAAAAAGAATAAGAATCCCTCCTAAAACTCGCCATCGGACATGCTCTAAGGTCTGATATAACTATATAAGATAGTAATAAACAAACTTCCATCTTTTTATAAGTGATGTTGAACGCAGACTTTAATATTTTGTGTGACAATAAAAATGACTGATGCTAATATACCATTAATAAAAACGAGGTAAAATTTGTATAAAATAATATTAATAATGTTAGTATTTACAACAATGGTCATAATTGGTATCATCTATATGATTTTAATAATTTAATAATTTAGAAAATCGATGCAAACATTTTGATATTGTTTATTAACGTCATTTTCTAATTTCAGTTGAGGGATTGATTCAAATACTTTCCAGTTCTTATTTCATTTGTTAATTTATATCTCAAAATTTGTTTTCAGTATCCATTAGAATCTTGATAAAAAAACAAAATTATTGCAAAAAAGAATTGTTCCCGATTTAATTTATTAATAAAAGTATTAATTTTTCTCTATCTGTCCAAATATTTTGTCATAGCCAACATATACTTTTAAACCCTTTTTTGTTGAATGCTATGTAAAATTTTATTCAAACCATTTTGTTACAACTATAGTAAAAGAAAAAGAAACCAAAACTTGATCACTTCCTTGAGGCAAAAACAATTGTGTTAAAGCATCTTCTGTTTTTGCATCTTAACTCATGACTGAACTAATACAATTTTTTATTGTGCTATTAATAGTCGCAATCAATCCAGCTTGAGTGGCTTGAAATTAAAAGCGAAATGAGAAGTTCTGAATTCTCCTTAACCATTCCAACAATCTCCTATCAACTTGTTGAAATTTAGTCCGCCATCAAACCCCTAGCAATATTATAAGGTGAAGTTGCAACTGAAAATCAAATGATCAACACCATTCTTGCAGAGAATACAAGTAGGATCAATACTAACATCCCACATTTGCATAACTTGGGATAGTCTATTCTGAAGAGCTAGCAAAAAATGAATACATGATTATGTGTGTCATATTTAAACGGGAAAAACCCTGAAAAATACATGAACTTTACAACTTTTGTCAGAAAAATACACGAACTTTTTGCGTTGCCATATTAATACACGAAGTGAAATTCGTTTCCAGATTAATACACGAACTGAGAAATTTTGTCTTTTTCATACACGGTGTCAAAATTAAATTTTGAAAATCCAATTTTACCCTCATCATTCTTCTCCAAATCAATTTATTTTAAAGTTTGGAATAAAATCCAAAAATAAATATTTAAAATGCAAAAAAATTTAAGATAAATTTTAAAATGTCCTATAATATTT
>OVAP01000445.1:0-36361 GCA_900406295.1 Aurinia saxatilis
TTCCCTATACACACACCATTACACCAAAAGTCAATACAAAACTCAAAAAACGCAGCTCTAAAATGCTCAAAGAAAAACAACGTTTTTATACCAACTGTGTTTCCAAGTGTCTGTGAAGAAGACTCTGTAGACTTCTGCACAACTTCCTCCGTCGTACCAGAGATCCACGACGTTACAGCATCTCTTAGCTGCTCCGCAATACCTCCTCCTTCTCCCGCAAACGCTTCACCGTGTTTCATCTCCTCTTCCGATCTCTGATCTGTAAACTTCCCTAACCTCTTCTCCACTTCCTCTGATTGCGTCACTATCCCTTTCTTCTCCGTCGTATTCTCACTGTCTCCTCCGAGATGAAGCTTCTCAGTAACTACCTCTGATAAAGCCTTGTCTTCCTCTCCAGGAGTCAGTTTCTCCGACAGATACTCTTTAGCTGACACACCTTTGTCTTGTCCTTCTTGAGTCTCTGTTCCACCAGACACAGGCGATGGCAGTTTCGTCATTACGTTGGCTCCTGTCTCTTTAACTTTCTCGTAAATTGGAGTTAACTTGTCAGTCACCATACTCCCATACCCACCACCGGAGTTTGGAGTTTCCTCTGTTTCTCCGGTGTAACCGAGCTTTGAAGCGACCGCGTTTTTAGCCGCTACAGCTTTTTCAGCTACCACTGAAGTAGCTGCTGTGATCTTATCACTGTAACTGCTCTGATTAGGCTCAGGTTCAGAACTCCTCACTGGTATATCTCTTCCCACTCCGAAATGATCATCATCTCCTTCTTCATCTGTTTCTTTCCTCCTCCCTAGAGCTGCAACACTCGTTGCTCCTCCTCCTATTTCTCCAGCTGCTAGTTCAACGACACAAGTCAAAACCCAAATTCAGAATTCCAACATGTACGAGAGTTATAAAGTTGTTACCTTTATTGGTGGGATCAGTAACTTTGGACTGATAATTCGACATTCCACCACGAGAGCCAAACCCTTTACTCGGAGCATCCGGATCTTCTTCTAATCCTCTAGGACTCTCGAAATTGACTCTACGTTGGTCTCGAGACTTGCCTTCACCAGGAAGAAACGTTCTTGTGACATCTTCTTCCGCAGCGTGTAAAGATACAGGCGTGTTATGTGGCGTCAAAGTAGCAGCACCGGACGCTCGTACAGGACGAGAGGGGGGTTCGTGTCCGTGATACGGGTTAGTGTGGGAAGAGGACACGACAGGAAAAGCTTTCGTGCCTGGAGGGATTAACTCATCTTCTTTCATTGGAACGTGAGATTTTATTGGTGCACCACCGTGGATTCGTTGGTCGTCTTCGTATTCGTCGTCATCTTCATCGTCTTCTTCATCTAGATCATGATCATCGGGAATGTGTTGTTGTTCACCACGATCGTGTTCATGACTATGTCCATGTTTAGTAAGAGCTTTCTTTATCTTCTTTGCTTTTTCCTTCACTTTCTTTATAACTTTTGCTGGTCCTTTCCCATGGTGCTCTTCTTCCTCTGCATTTTAAAACATAAAAGCACATAGAAAATGAGGCTCTGTAACTTCAAATCTTAAACGAGTCAGATTCACATTTACCTGGATGGTGAATCTTAATTGGTTCCTCTGCTTGATGTCGTTTCAACTGCGCCTGTGAATCCATTTATTTTGTTAATGTTCTACAATTTGGAGAGGTTCTTGAAAGCTTTATACAGATAAATTATAGAGGAAGACGCATAGCCGAAACCATCACTGGAATCTAGATGGGCTGGTGTCTCTGTATCTCTGTTACGGAATGCCACGTGTCATGTATCGCCACGTATCAGGTTCTTGCTATGCACGTGGCAATCTACGGTCTAGTCTTTATCCCAGGCCATATAGAAGTCAGCACATAAAACTTGACATAGACGGTTTACTTCATATGCAGACAACACGCTGTTTCAAACACTAGAAAACAGCATGTCGTACATTCTCAAAATCTCAAAACCACATGAATTGAGATTAAATAATTAATATGTGGGCTGGTCCGATAAATAATTAATATTTGGGCCTGAAACAAGCTCCATTCTTTACGGATTTGGTAACATGGTTGGTGGGGAAGATGCAGCTACCAAAACATCCACGTGGCAAACTATCATTCGTCCACGAAATTTTAATAACTGCCACATATATATTAAATTACACGTCTGAAATGTGAATTTGTGAGATCGAGAGAGATCGTGTCGACCACGTGTCTTCAAAAGAAGGTCCCCACAAATGGATAATTGAAAAAGAAGCGTTTGATTTGTCTAAGTCCTCACAGAGATTGAGCAGCTCGAAGAAGCTTTATTAGGTTCCAGATAAATCGGAAGAAGACAAGACAAGGAGAGATGGCTGTCGGAATAAACGCGATGCCGGTGACTTTTGTTGCGCACTTGGTGGCGATAGTGGCGGCGATTATGGTGCTGGTGTGGAGTATTAGTTTCAGAGGTGGATTAGCTTGGGAAGCTACCAACAAGAATCTCATTTTCAATGTAATTGCTTCCTTTTCTCCATCTCTCTGTTCTTCGATCTGTCTGTGTTGACTCTGATTTTAGTAAAAAGAACTGTTTTTTCTTCTTTCTGTTTAGTTGGAAAATGAGTGTTTGGTGATTAGTCAGAGACCACTCTGATTTTGGAAACAGTAATCTCTCTGTGTGTATGTATCTCAAGTAGTTGTTATTAGATTGAAGTTTTATTTAGGATTTTATGAGTGTTGTTTAGTTTCATTACAGTGTGAGTGATTGTACAGAAGCTGATGTTTGGTCTTTTGGTTTGATTTATGGTTATGTACACAACACAAGGTGAAATGAAATATTTTGTTGGGTATAATCTTATTACAAGTTCCAGTTTGTGTTTTTTCTTTGTTGAGAGTAAAAGATTGTAAAATTGACATGAGGACAGGGGTCTCTTTTGTTGTAGTTTTAGCTAATTCAGTTTGTGTTACAGGAGCTTTGTAACTGTAATCTTTTGGTTTTACAATTTGTGTTTTTGTCTTGTCTGATCCATTTTTGTTTCCTTTTTTATGTGATACAGCTGCATCCTGTTCTGATGCTCATTGGATTCATAATATTGGGAGGAGAAGGTAAACCATAACAACATTTGTTCAATAATGAGGAAAATTTGATTTTGTTTAGTCTCTTTGATGATTATGATCACTTTATTTATATTAATCTGTGTGTTGTTAATGGAAATGCAGCAATTATAAGTTACAAATCTCTTCCGTTGGAGAAACCAGTGAAGAAATTGATCCACCTTGTTCTCCATGCCATTGCTTTGGCTCTTGGGATCTGGGGTATTTGCGCAGCCTTTAAGAACCACAACGAAAGCGGAATCCCTAATCTCTACAGTCTCCATTCCTGGATTGGCATTGGTGTTATTTCTCTTTATGGTGTCCAGGTACATTCCATGGCCTTCTTTCTCCTTATACTCTTTATATTTCCCAAACAAACATACATAGGAGATGTTTCTGAATTCTTGAAACCATTCGAGAATTCTCTGCATCGGCTGAGTAAGACTTAAGAACAAAACCTGATTCAGTAAAACACACACAGTTGGGACTAAAACATTGTTTGAAGCAGAATTCAGAACCTAGAAAGCATCGGATAGAGGATATTGATTTGCTTACTCTACGCGATTAGATCCTGCCACTTACTAATTTTCTTGAGATAACACCAACGTTTTAAACTTTGCAGTGGCTTTACAGCTTCATAGTGTTCTTCTACCCAGGAGGATCACCAAATCTGAGAGGCAGTTTACTCCCGTGGCACGCAATTCTTGGCCTATTTGTTTATATTCTTGCGATTGGGAATGCAGCTTTAGGATTTCTTGAAAAGCTGACATTCCTGGAGAATGGAGGGCTTGACAAGTACGGATCTGAAGCTTTTCTAATTAACTTCACGGCCATTGTCACCATTATCTTTGGTGCCTTAGTGGTACTTACAGCTTCTGCCAAATCTCCTTCCGCCGCCTCCATTGAAGATGACAGTAACTACACCTATTCCGCTATATAAAAACACTTTTACATTCTATACACATCTGTATTGCCAAATCTCTATTTATATATCGATGCATTTGTAACGCAAAACATTTGTGTTGCGATGTTTCGCTGATTACAACTTAGCTACTTCTGGTGTGTAAAAGCTTTAATAAACTTGATGAATCTTGTAAATCATTTTATCTCGTCTTCTACAGTTCTACTTATTAACATTTATTTTAAAATCTTATCATCATATCATATAGTTATGAGCCTATGATATGGTCAGTTTAGTTAGCTCTATTTTGTATAAGAAAACTCGTAATAAATCATAAAAATAAATCATAAAGTTTGTCACAAAAGAAAAGAAATTTGAGATTTACACTAGACGTAATATGTGTCATTATTGATGAAATCAACAGAAGAATTACACTCTGAGGCCTCTCTGTTATCAATATCCGAATACGATGTCATTAAGTGTCCAGTTGCTGTTGTTGATCATCAAGTCACCCACATCTTCGTAATCAGAGACGGATCCTTGAAGATTTGGAGCTTGATTGTGCTTAGAGTCTGTCAAATCAGAGGTATAATAATCCATGTGTGGATCCAAGGAAGAAAACCACTCAGAGAAGAAGAGCCGTGGCACGTCAGGGCCAGAAGAATTGTTTTCTTGTAATGACGACGAAGATGTTTTCTCTGGAAGCTGCTGGAAGGAGATTATATGATTCGAGATCAAGGTTTCCGGCTTTCTTTCTTCACAAGCAACAGCTGATTCATATGAAGAAGAGGATATAGATGGTTGAGACTTGAGCCATCTCTTTTTCAAATGAGAGTGCCAGTAGTTCTTTATCTCGTTATCTGTTCTTCCTGGTAAGTATTTCGCGATTTGCGACCACCTAAATCACACATTCACACCAAGCATTACTCTCTACCCCTAAGTAGCATCTTACAGTTAAAGAAAGGTTTAGGGTTATGCTTACTTGTTTCCCAAGGAAGAGTGTAACCTCAAGATGGTCTCTTGTTCTTGTGCATTAATCAAGCCCCTCTTTAACCCTGGCCTTAGGTAATTAATCCACCTTAATCTACAGCTCTTCCCATTCCTTTGCAACCCTGAAATCCAAATACCAAGAACCCAAAATTAGCCAAATTTAAGGATTTGATATAAGAGATGAAGAAGATAAAAGAAAGAGACCAGCTTTGATGGGGACAGTGGTCCAGGGAGAAAGGCCATGAGAGAGGATGAAGTTAGTGAGCTTCTGGTCTTCTTCAGGTGACCATAAACCTTTCCTCTGTCTCTGCTTTGGTCTCTCTCCAGATTTCATCTTCTTCGCCATTTTTTCTCTATCTCCTTAAAAGCTGTCCTGGTAAAAGAAACATGTCTGAATATTATGATGACTGAGAGATCATATATCAAGGTTCAAAGATAGAGTCTACATACTTAGTGTTAAGAAATGACCAATGGGGCTGCTTGGAATAAAAAGACAGATGACATGTATTATGGCATAGTTAAATGTGTTGTAGACCCACATGAAATTTGGGATATTTCGTATTTATATGTATGCAGTGTATGTGTATTGTATGCATTTGTATAAAAGTCATCATGGAATATGTAAGGATGGATTAGGTGTAGCAAAAGTCGGCTTGGTTTAAAACTAAATTATTGAGGCGCAAAATGTTAAAACTAAAGGTTTATGAATTACGATATAGGCATCTTCCTTCATTGTCACTATCGCTTGATTTTAAATTTGAGTTGAAAGTTTATCTCTGGAAGACAAACTCAAAAGATTTGGAATAAAATATATTTTTTATAAAAAAACTGGCCATCAATAATAGATAACGTTTGTATTAGGCTAGTTTCTTTTAAAAGAAATATTTATATGTCGATAAGAGTTTACTAAGAATGATACAGTTCTTCAATCCGGATCACTTATGAATTACTCAATCAAATTCTTGTTAGAACACTTATTCCAGATGGAGTAATCTGTCTGATTCAATACAATGATTGCAGATAATGATTCTTGAGAATAATTCAGTTTGTTGATTAAATATTTTTGTAAAGTATTATTAAGGAACTAGACAGCTACACTAAGAATCTCAAATCATATTCGAATTCATCTATGAGCTTTTATTTATTTATATCCAACAACATTTTATCTACGGATTTGATTACAAGTATTAATCACTTGACTGTAAACAATGATTTTTTTTTTTTTAATAATCATCAATATTACTAGCATCTTGTACTGACATAAATCACTATATTACATGTTTTGTATATATTTGTAGTGAAGTCAACATTGATCTCCTATTCGGTGCAAGAGTTTTGTAGTAGTTTCCTCTCAAGTTTTTTGTTTTGTCTGATAACAGAACAAAAGGTCTTACACAAGTGGACCAATAATAAGGTTTACTCGAGGAATATTGTTAACTTCTACAATCTTAATTCCTTATGTCCCGATCAAATTAGGCTGTCGTCAATTAAACAAAAGTACTGATTTTGTTTTTTACTTGTTGGCCCTATTGACCTGTGGAAAACGATGACTTGGAAAATTCAGAGAAGCAAAAAGAAAAAGGAGTACTCCTGTCTTGGTCGTCTTGATCATAATACAGTATAATTTGCCGCCAGTGATATAGTATGATTTATAAGTATACGTCTCTGAATACTAACCAAGGTGTAATTGGTAACTCCATATGTTACTGATCCGTCAAAAATGGTTTCAACATTAAGGAAGAGTGAGGTCATACATAGAGAGCAACACATTAAAACTAGATTTTAACACTAGGCCAAACATATGATTAAGGGTTAGTACAATCTTTTGCATGCTTTTAGAAATGAGATCGATAATCTTTTTGTGCTGAAACTTGAAAGAACCAGTTCTACAGAAAATCCAACAAGTCTATAAGGTAAAAACACACACATAATCCATAAATAGCATATCTAAAACGGTAGTAGCTACAGCTCACTACTGTGCCTAATTAGGTTACCATCTGACAGGTTTCTTGTTTCTTGAACAGCTGAGTAGGATTACGAACTAATCATGTTGAAATGGAATCTGGATAGCTGTTGAGGAATGGTCGATATAACCGGTCCATATCTCTGAACATTGTCATAGAGTTCGAATAGAGGGACTGCCAAGAGTTTCAAGTTTTTGGGGACGGCAAAGTACTCTTTCTCAGACAAGTGAACAATGTATAGTCTCTTGCATTCCTGCCATTCAACACAAAAGAAGATATAAACCAAATGTATTCAGGAGACGAGTGATAGAGGAACGTTGAAAAGCTACATTGTGGGTTTATTTTCGTTACCTTTGGTTTCGTGATGTGAGGAGGGCAGTATGGATACATCATTGTTTCAAAATTTGGACGCCACCATGTCGCAACACATTCTCCTACCTATTCAAACGGAAATGAAAGCAATGAATCAGAGACAAAGGTATACCACATAACTCAATCATACATGTGCGTTTGTGGCAAAGTCTTCTTTTGTCATGTAATAAACATATGAATATCTACCAAAGACACCCTAATTACTAAGTCTAACAACCAAAAGATTTCTATTTACATTGTATCAAGGGCAAGCACATGCCACCCGCCAAACCATTCTTTAAAGGAATCCATCTATCCATTGAGTATCTGGTCACTGTCAGTCAAAAGAAAAATAGAGGAAACCCGGATAGTACCTTCCAGTCAGGTACAAGACCAGCTGAATTGCCTCCAAGCTTACTAGTCAACTTTCTTTTCAGGCCTTCAACTTCTGCAAGGCACAACATAGTACACCAAAATATTAATAACCAAGAAAATCACAACTGTATAGAAAGTATTAATAACGGGTGGTTGCTCTAACCATTTTCTCCAGGCTTCAGGCGTCCACCTGGAAGTTTGCAGAATGTGTTACCAATTTGTAGGAGAAGGATATGAGGATGGTTGTGTTCTTGTACCTGAAAGGTTGACCAGCATATGGTATCAAGAAGAATCCTAGGGTCGGAGATAAAGAATTATTCTCAAATCAAGCTGGTGGTAACAATTCTATAACGAAACAACAAGATGCATTATTTATGCCGCTACATAACATTGCTCGAACCTGTAACGAACTAAAAGTTCAGTTATATGTTTCTATGAGCAGTTCGACTAAAACTTCAAGGGTCTAGAAAGCTTGTAACTTTTTTACATGAGTTTAATCCATTTACACAGTAAGAACTTCTTCTGACTCAAACAGTACAAAATTGAGTTAGAAATGGCAACTAATTAAGGAAGTAGATGTCTCCAGACTCCAGTTAAGTATGAAACATTTGTACATTTATGCTACATATTAAATGATACATTGGGTAGTGAACATTAAGATAAACCACATGTATGCTGACACTTGTATTGTGCATATAACAATATATGGCCATACAATTCATAAACCACATAGCTATTCCACCGATTTAAGACAGCGCATAGTTATACAACATCGAAACAAAAACAGACGAGTTACATAACAAGCATATTGGACGAAAAATACATAAACTCCCAGCCGGAAAAAGGAGTGACAAAACAATACATACCAGAAGAATTCCTTCAACGCTAGTCCTCATGCCCTCTTTCATATAGCTACAAGACAAGAAAGAGATATAGGTTCAGTCACCAGACTACAAGAACGTCTTAAGTTAGAACTACAGACAAAACCATGACAGTTTGGACGAACATACAAACTAGATATACCTGTCATCACTCAAATCAACCACTGTAGAATTGAAATAAACTGAACCTTCTAATGATATATGTATCGAATTCTAGCTTTGAACCTATTTTTCTGAACATATTCTATAACGAGCCAAAACTTAGAGAATAAACGAAATCAAACGAGCCAAACTAAGTTTGATTCACACAAAAGCTAGTAAATTCAGACAGAAGACTCCTAGGGTTTTACTTATCAACCAACGAGATCGTGATCTAAAGCACGAAAGGTTGAGGATTCCTAGGGTTTGTAATCATGAAAACGAGATCGAGAAGGAGAAATCGTACTTGATTTTCATACGAGCGAGTCTGTCGGCGACGGAGGTGTCTTTTTCGAGCTTGGGCTCCTTAGTTCCGAAGCTGTAGTTCGAGAGTGGGTACGTGTTCACCACCTGTGACATCGCCATCTCTCTCTCTTTCTCTAAGAAATAAGAAAATGGAGGTAATTCTCTTCCCCGACTCTCTCTCTCTAAGATTCGATCCGGCGTTGGTGGTCGGCGACGGGAGGAGGAGGAGTTTATCTCGATCTCAACACCGTCTCTCTACGACAGAGTTCTAGAGACTTTAATTTTCTTAAATTTGAGATGGGCTTTATTTAGGGCCCACTTATACAATACAATACAATATTTTACTTTCATCACTCTATAACCGAAACCGTTTTCATGAACCGAATCGAAACAGCTTAATGGATTCTAAATCTCTAGAATTAAAAAATTAGAATTAAACCGAAATCAAATAGATACCGAATATTTGAATTAAATTGGATATATTCAGGTAATTTATATATATATTTAAATGTATATTTTTTTAATAGATATTTAGTATTATTTTTCATGTATTTATTTTATTAATAAATTTATATTTTTGTAGGTTTTGGTTTGCTTATTTCGGTTTATTTAAAAATTTTGGAATTTTCGTTTAAGTTTTTTCGATTTTAATTCGGTTATTTTGTTGTTTAAGTTTCGATTTAGTTTTTTTGATTTTTTCAATTTTTTTTGATTTTTTCTTATTCGATTCCCAATTTATATATCTGATATTTGTTTAGTTATTTCGATTATTACAGGTATTTATTTAGAGATAAATCGAAACCAAAATCAACTTTTTTCCATACTCATATGATTCTTCTAATCTTGGAATGGAACCGAATAGAAACCGAACCTACATATATCTATTGAAACTTTTTTCTTTAGAACCCAAAAACCGAAGAAGAATTCACTACCAGTCGGTTAGCATTATAGCAATCTGCAAAACCTATGGAAAAGCGCGCGAAAATCGAGAACCCAATTTGGCCATAGCCACGACCTTTCATTTTCCTTACTATTCGAACACGGCGAAGCAAAGTATGGGCAAGCAAAAGCAGCAAGTAATTTCTCGATTCTTTGCCCCGAAACCCAAATCCTCACCACCGGAACCGAATCCTGTACCCGCCGAATCATCATCATCAGCACCGTCACCGAAAATCTCCGCCACCGTCTCATTCTCTCCGATCAAGCGTAAGCTTCTCTCCTCCCACCTCGCCGCCGCTTCACCTAAGAAACCTAAACTCTCTCCCCACACTCAAAACCCTACACCCGATCCCAATTTACACCAACGGTTCCTCCAGAGATTTCTAGAACCTTCTCCGGAAGAATCTGCTCCCCAATCATCAGTGACGAAGTACACGCCATTGGAGAATCAAGTAGTGGAGCTAAAGAGTAAGTATCCGGATGTGATTTTGATGGTGGAAGTTGGTTACAGGTATCGATTCTTCGGAGAAGATGCGGAGATTGCAGCACGAGTTTTGGGGATTTACGCTCACATGGATCATAATTTCATGACGGCGAGTATACCGACGTTTCGATTGAATGTCCATGTGAGAAGGCTTGTGAATGCAGGTTACAAGATTGGTGTGGTTAAACAGACGGAAACTGCAGCTATTAAGTCTCACGGGGAGAACCGGGCGGGTCCTTTTTTCCGGGGTTTATCGGCTTTATATACTAAAGCTACATTGGAAGCTGCTGAGGATATAAGTGGTGGTGGTTGTGTTGGCGAAGATGGTGCTCAGAGTAATTTTCTGGTTTGTGTTGTGGATGAGAAAGTTAATAGGGAGACAATAGGTTGTGGTGGTATTGAGGGGAGTTTTGATGTTAGAGTTGGTATTGTTGGTGTTGAAATTTCGACTGGTGAAGTTGTTCATGGAGAGTTTAATGATAATTTTATGAGGAGTGGATTAGAAGCTGTGATTTTGAGCTTGTCACCTGCTGAGTTGTTGCTTGGTCAGCCTATTTCACAACAATCTGAGAAGGTATATTTATCCGTGTATGAGTAATTGTTTACTTGTTCAAGCCTTGGTGATTGATTTTTGAACAATATAGCTCTGTATGACACAAGAATTTTTGTCTGTATGTAAAATTACTATAACTTCTCGTCTTGGTCGATGGGCATACATGTACCAATAGATTACCATTTGGTATCTTTGTTTGGCAGTTTTTATTGGCACATGCTGGACCTACCTCAAATATTCGAGTGGAACGCGCCTCACTGGAGCGTTTCAGCAATGGTAATGCAGTAGATGAGGTTCTTTCATTATATGAAGACCTCAGTGCAAGAAATCAAGCAGATAATAAAAAAATCAACGTGGAGGTTTCAGAAGAAGAAATGTCTTGCTTGTCAAAAAATGTATGGAATTTTCTTTCCTAAAATCTTCCACTTATTTTATTTAGACGATGCTTTGTTAACGCCAGATTGTTAATGAACACATCTAGTTTTCAAGCAGAATTCTTCCCCCACCCCCATCAAATACTTGCTGTAATTCCGGGTAATTTTTGCCTTTGTTGGTGATGCAGACAATAATGAACATGCCACATCTGACTGTTCAAGCCCTCGCGCTGATATGTTGCCATCTCAAACAGTTTGGATTTGAAAGGATACTGTACGAGGGGGCTTCATTTCGCTCTTTGTCAAGCAGCACGGAAATGACTCTCTCAGCCAATACACTGCAGCAATTGGAGGTGCTATTCGCTTTATTTAGCCAGTTACAGTGTGATGTTCTGTGAATATGAAAACTTCAGTCATTTCTTAATTATCCAACTGAGTCTCCATTTAACAAAAATTATTGTCGATATTCAGGTTCTTAGAAATAATTCAGATGGATCAGAGTCTGGTTCCTTACTCCATATTATGAATCACACTCTTACAGTATATGGTTCGAGGCTTCTTAGACACTGGGTAAGGCTCATGTTCTTTTCTTCTTTAACTTTTTTCACAAGGGCTTTGTATATTTTGTCTTGTTGCAACTTTTTGAAGTTTTTGAAGATGCAGTAAGCCATTGCTGTGTAAAGATATACCTCATTGTCATCCTATAATGATACAAAATTATTGTTGACTAAGTTGAATAAAGAAATAAAAATTTACCGGCATTTTGTAGCTTTTGAAAGGACCTCAACTTTCTCTACTTAGCCTTCAGAGTCTTCATGAACTTTTTGTTAAGTGGTGGAAATCTATTTTTTTAACTATCGTATATCATGTTTTGCTTGCACTTTATTTCAACAGGTGACTCATCCTCTTTGCAATAGAAATTTAATATCTGCTCGCCTTGATGCTGTTTCTGAGATCGCTGCATGCATGGGATCTCTTAGTTCTTCCCAGATCAGCGATGACTTGGATGAAGAAGGGTCTGAGAGAACAATCTTACCACCTGAGTTTTATCTCTTGCTCTCCTCAGTCTTGACAGCTTTGTCTAGATCACCTGATATCCAACGTGGAATTACAAGAATCTTTCATCGAACTGCTAAAGCTACAGAGGTGAAACCTTCCTGTCCTTTGCCCTCTTATATATGTGCAATACTGTAACAATTCTGTTCACAGAGAAAAGTATAAATCGTCACAGTTGATGAAAAAGGTTGTCAAATGATACAGAGTATAGAGACTCTGTGGTATGTTAAAAAAAATACTTGTTTTTAAGCATAGCATCTGACAGATTCTCTTCAATATCCTATCCTCTTTTTTCACAATGATATTTGTTATAGTAAGTCATATGTAAAGCTATAGACGTCAACAGGCCAAGGCATTTGTTTTCTGTTAGTTATGTTGTTTAGTAAAAAGAAAAAAATTGGAGAGCAAGAATAAATGGAGAATTATATGAGATGTGCACCCTGCCTATGTTTTTGTTGATTGTCTTGCTTTACTGCTCTTCCTCTCTGGTGGCCTGAGTTTCTTAACTTTTTAGATGAAAAGTTCATTGCAGTTATCGAAGCTATATTACTTGCGGGAAAGCAATTCCAGCGGCTTGGTATAAAGCAAGGTTATGAGGTGAGAAGTATGCAATCCGCAACTGTGCGGTCTTCTCTGTTGAGAAAACTGATTTCTGTAGTTTCATCCCCTACTGTGGTTGACAATGCCGCAAAACTCCTCTCTACCCTGAATAAGGAAGGGGCTGCCAGAGGAGATTTACTCGACATACTAATCACTTCCAGCGACCAATTTCCAGAGGTTTGTATCTTGTCTGGAAGTTGCTACTATTCAGTCCTTCTCTCTTTATGTTTTTTCTTTGTGCATCACAGATAACATGCTTTTATGAACCCATAGTTTAGGAGAATTTTTTTTCTTTGACCAGTCAATTGTGTTATTGGATATGTACAGCTTGCTGAAGCGCGCCGAGCAGTTTTAGTTGTCAGGGAAAAGCTAGATTCCTTGTTAGCTTTATACCGCAAGAAGCTCGGAATTTGGAATTTGGAATTTCTTCATATGTCCGGTACCACGCATTTGATAGAGGTACCCTCTAGAAAAACCCGTAGTTCTGTTTGTACTTTGTATGATGATTTCTCTCTACAAGAGTGCAGATTTCTAGATTCTATTTGAAACTACACTTAAATTAATACCCAAAAAGAACTGTCACGTATCTAGATGATAATAAGTATCAAGAAGGTAGCTTGTGTTGCTTTGCTTTTTTTGGTTACTGTTTTCACTTTCATTCTCATGCTCATATCCTTTAGTAATTATTCACATGCAGTGATCCTAATATCGTCTTTGGTACAAGTATAAACATTAGTGCGTGTATTGAAATTGTTGGACCTTGTTTCTGATCTGAAGCTACGGCTTTGTTTCTATGATACAGTTGCCTGTTAATGCCAAGGTCCCTACGAATTGGGTAAAAGTAAATAGCACCAAAAAGACTATTCGATATCATCCCCCAGATATTGTTGCTGGATTGGATGAGCTAGCTCTAGCAACTGAACATCTCAGTATAGTGAATCAAGCCTCATGGGATAGCTTTCTCAAGAGTTTTAGTAGATACTATACAGATTTTCAGGCGGCGGTTCAAGCTCTTGCTGCACTGGACTGTTTGCACTCCCTTGCAACTCTATCTAAAAACAAGGTTTGCCAAAGGAACGAACCACAACAGATGTCCTTCCAGTCAATGCTGTTCGTATCTTAACTTTGTTTTCAAATTTTTTCCCTCTGCAGAACTATGTACGTCCCTTGTTTGTAGATGACTGTGATCCAGTTGAGATAAACATACAGTCAGGTCGTCATCCTGTATGTATCTGCTCTCGCTTTTCTTTTTCTTTCTATCTCAAACAAAGTTGGAAGTGTGACTGTGTCATTCATCTCGTCTTCAAAATTTCCCAGGTTTTGGAGACTATATTACAAGATAACTTCGTTCCAAATGACACATGCTTGCACGCAGAAGGTGAATATTGCCAAATTATCACTGGACCTAACATGGGAGGAAAGAGCTGCTATATCCGTCAGGTTGCTTTAATTTCTATAATGGCTCAGGTAACATAGGCATTAACAGTATGAGCTTATGCACTACCAACATCTTGTACATATGTTGAATGCTAAAAGATTCTAATTAACTCCTTTGGTTTCCTAGGTTGGTTCCTTTGTTCCAGCTTCATTCGCCAAGTTGCACGTGCTCGATGGTGTTTTCACTCGGATGGGTGCTTCAGACAGTATCCAGCATGGCCGAAGTACCTTTCTAGAAGAATTAAGTGAAGCGTCACACATAGTCAGAACCTGCTCTTCTCGTTCGCTTGTTATAATAGATGAGCTTGGAAGAGGCACTAGCACACACGATGGTGTAGCCATTGCCTATGCGACATTACAACATCTCTTAGCAGAAAGGAGATGTTTGGTTCTTTTTGTCACCCATTACCCTGAGATAGCTGAGATCAGTAATGGATTTCCGACTTCTGTTGGGACATACCATGTCTCGTATCTAACGTCCCAAAAGGATAATGGTTGTTCTGATCATGATGATGTCACCTACCTATATAAACTTGTGAGTGGTCTTTGTAGCAGAAGCTTTGGTTTTAAGGTTGCTCAGCTCGCTCAGGTAAACTCTCTTCCTCTTTTCTCACATGCCTCACATGCCTCACATGCATATTCGTACTGCTTACACAAGTTCATATCAGCATTAATAAAGATCATTGATAGTCACTGAAATCTGGCTATCATTAGTCCACTCAGAAAGCTGATCTCATGTCTGTGCTTGACTGTAGATACCTCCATCATGTATTAGCCGAGCCATATCCATGGCTGCAAATTTGGAAGCTGAGGTACGCGCAAGAGAGAGATATACCCTTATCATGAAGTCAATGGGGAAAGTCAATGAAGAACATCCAGAACCTCGTGACGCTGGAGATTCAAGAAGCGCAGAAGAATCTGTTTCTGTATTACGTGACTTGTTTGCAGAGCTGAGATGTGCTCTCGCCGAAGAGGAGGATCCTTCAAAATCAGTTGAGTATTTAAGTCGTGCTTGGAAGACTGCAAAAGAAACAGTAGCAAGGTCGGTAAAATCAAACTAAACCCACATCAGCATTATCTCTAATGGCTATAAGTTATGTGTAGTAACAACAGAATAGAGTTAGGGAGGTTCTTGCTTTTTGGGGGTTACGTGATATGATTATAAATTAGTGGTGTACTCTTGAAACCTTGTGCATAGACACAGATGCAGCTTAAAGCCTTATTTGACCTTTGTGAGTGAGCCAATAAGAATTATAAAAATGACTCTGATTATAACATTGTACAGAAGCCTTGCTGTTATCTTTTTATGTACTACACAAAACTTGATCGTGTACTACAGTTTCTGCAGTACTATTGTAGTGTACTACTCAATTCCTTCCTCCATAATGTGTAGTATATATCGTTCCTCACAGTATTGACAGATATAGAAACTAAAATTGTAACAATCCAGTTTGAGAAATGTAGTAATCCAGAGGTTGAAGGTAGTGAATCTCGACAGGGTGGACATGAGAACACATGTGTAGTCAACATGGATTATTCAAATCTGACGTGTTATAAAATCCCACGTGGCGAATTAACGGGACGGGTCATTGACCGGGTCGTCGTCGGGTAGGAGTGAGGGGGGTAAATATGAGATTTTCTCCTCTCCTCCTCGAAAAACAAAAAACAAAAGTGTTTTCGCTGGAAAAGCGAGAAAAAGAATCCGATTCAAAAGAGAAAAAGAGGTAAGTAAATCTCGTCTTCTCGATCTTCTTCGCTTCCGTTGTGATTGCTGTCGAAATCAGTTTCGTGGATTTGGGATCTTTACGGCTAGGTTTTGGATTAAGTCTTTGTAATTTGTATTATGTCTTCTTCTTGTTTGATGTGAAACACAGAATCTATGTTTTTTAGGTTTAATAATTTGTGCTGATTCTTTATTTTCTCCATGTCCATGTTGTTATTTATCTCACAAGTTTTTTTTTGTTAGTCTTTTGGATTCAAAATTTGGTCGCCTTTGTCTTAGCTCAACATTTTGAGAAGATGACCAGTTTTTTTATGTTGCAATCAGGTGAGCTATAATATATATATCCCCCTTGGTCAGACTGGTATAATCAGAGCTCAAGATGAAGTATGTTTCTCCTTCTCCCTGTAGTTAAGACTCTTTTAGTTATGCATTTGCTTGTTTCGCCTGCTAGAGTACATTTTGATCCGTATTGGTGATGAAGCCATTAAGTATGATCAGCATCGGGGTAAACAAAAAAATATAGTGAAGCTGTGATGAGTTCTGAACAATGGCTATTGCGTTTAGACTTTAGTTCATCATCAATCTAAGGATGTTTATTAAATACTGTTCAGGCTGGATATGGTTGTTTTAGCTTTTTTTTTACTAACGCTTATGTTCTCTCGTGTGTATTCCAGGGGGCGTGTACAATGGGATGAAGCTAATATAGAGGAAATTGAATCCAACAAACCTGTCAGACAGAAGATTACTGAACCAAAGACACCATATCATCCCATGATTGATGAAGATGGTTTGTCCATTTCTGTCTTTTTGATTCTTTTCTGTTTAATATTCTTTTCTGTCTATGCTCTTGGCATTCTGGCATATAGTAAACTCAAAAATACTACTCACCTTGAATTGTGTTGTGCTTGCTGTTTTGGTGAAAAATGTGTAGTAGCCTTCACTTGCTCAGTCTAATTGGACTTGAAGAGTGACAAAGTTTTTCGTTCTGGAATGGTTTTTTTTTCTCAGGTTCTCCGACTCCCAGAGGAAGAACTTTCGACAACTGTGTGGATGAAATGGAACGTGCGGAAGAACTAAGGGATATTCTGAATGATGTAGCTTCTTCCAGTAAAGATACCAGCCAGAGACCTGATTCTGGTGGCTGGAGCTCATCAGATGATGACGCAGATCCAATGGATGAAAGTGAAGGTGCTTGCTTTGCCTAACCAAATAACCAGATTAAAATTTTAGTTTCATCAGGCTCTTCGTTAATACCAAATAACATCTTTGTCTCTGTGTTTGTGCTCTGCAGATTCTGAGAGTGAGAAAAATGCAAGTTTCAAAGAACATAGAAGGGCACACTATGACGAGTTCCGAATGGTAAAGGAGCTGAGATCCTCTGGGTCTTTCTACGGTGAAGATGGAGAGGCAGATAGAGAAACAACTGATGGTGCTGCGGATGCAACAATCTCGGAAAAAATTCCCAGTGTTAAAGGCTTGGATAGAGAAACAACTGATGGTGCTGCGGATGCAGTATCATCAGGAAAGTCATCTTCCTCGTCTAGTTGATACAAAAACTCAAAATGAACCAATTGTTACTATGGTGTTGGTCTGGATTAAACAAAAGTTCCAACTTTCTACTTATTCTGGTTTGTAACAATTTGAGACTTTCAGAAAAAGACAGAAGAAAGAGTATTCTTTCAAATGATGGATGGTCTCATGTCTCATCAGAATCAGAATGTTTGTGCCATAGTTAAGTCCTCATGTTCATTTATACAGGCGATGAATCTACATAGTCTTATAAGGAACTGTATAACTAACATCGATTCAAAACAGGAAGATAAGAACAATACCAAGTAATTAAGGAGAAGAATAGAGATTGGTCACTTGTGTCAATCATGAAAATAAATAGTTCAGCAAACACATAAAAATGAAATTTACCCAGAGAAGTTTCACTGGTGTCAATCAAAGAAAATAAATAGTTCAACAAACACCTATAAAGAAAATTATCCAGAGAAGTCTTAGGGTGAAAGAAGTTGATAGGGCATAAGCTATCTCATGTCTATGCTCGTATAAGCATAGCAGACTTGATCTTGCCAATAGTGCTATCTATCAGTTTCTGGACCAGTTTGATAGAACTTTGAGTTCGTTCTTCGTTTGGGGTACAACTCGCCAAAATTTGAAATCCAAGAGTTAGTAGACATCCTCCACCAGTATTGCTGTTCCCTCCGTCTGGTAATATCGAAAACCCCGAAGGCAGAACCTGCACAAAATCTGAATCTTCACCTCTTATTATGAGCCCTTCCATTGGACTGGCTTCCACTGGTCCGTACACGATCAATGCACCTGATGCATCATTCCACATCTCTTGTAGAATTAGCATACCATTCCTCTGTTTATAAATTAATAAATAGGATCAACTATCAATGAAACATAGGTGACCAAGAGAAATAAAGATGATGCATGACTGATTTTGCTATAAACTTACAGTGATTTGGAGAAGAGACACATAGTTTCTATGGTATTTTGATTTAGTAATATGGAATGTAGCTTCCATGGAGGCATTATGGGTCAAGATATCCCACCGGTTTCTGAAACTTAGGTTGCTGAGAAAACCAAACATCGTGTGTTGATTCACTGGAAGCCAAACAGATCTGGCTGCACTCACAACTATTCCAGTCGGCTCACCCGGCTCAGTCAAGTTTTTTCGGATCATCAGTCTCATGTCTTGTCCCTCATTTTCCACATGATTTCTCTCCCACTTTCCCACAGAAGAACCAGTGATACCTGAGTAGTAGTTGATAGTCATACGTCGCGCTAGCTTCAGTATCTCAGTTACACCTTTTTCATGCATTCCTATATCGAAAACATTAATAATGACATTAAGCATGATTGAGTGGTTGTTAGTCAACATTGGTTTTATATTATAGTCACCTGAAAAAAAATTGTTCAGGTTGGTAGACGAAAGAGTCCAGAGGGTTTCGCAGTGTCTCTGCAGCGTTGTGAGCCACCTGTTTGCACCTAGCCCGATCCCTGAGCCAATCATAAGCTGGTAGAGTTGGTGGATGTGACTCTCATCATATCCCGCTTGCTCAATCCATGTAACCTGTGAAATCATTAATAACCATTTAGTATCTATAGTCTTTGACAATACAATATAATACAATACAGAATATGGAGCTTAGACTACTAAAAAGAATAGGATTCAGAAGTAACCTTGGAGAAAGTATTGCCCATGTCCTGTATGATAAGTCCTGAGGGTAGGCGTATAGAACCACCATAAGATAGCAAATCAAGATTAGGTTGACTAGGAGTAACGTCAACGACCACCCATAAGCCAGTTCTGCGCAGCTTGCAGTACCT
Organism: Aurinia saxatilis; assembly: GCA_900406295.1. NCBI lineage: Eukaryota > Viridiplantae > Streptophyta > Magnoliopsida > Brassicales > Brassicaceae > Aurinia > Aurinia saxatilis. Next base: position 19,473 of record OVAP01000445.1, read on the forward strand.
AAGAAACTTCACTTTTCTCATTGGTACCAATGGAGACAGGACTTGAAATTCGGCTTCAATCTGCCCAAATATATATATGATCACCAATTTGAAATGAAAAAGAAAAAGTGTTTCTACTTTCTACTCCTCTTGGATTATCAATAAATATATATATAGATGACTCAGAAACATATAATACCAGTTGAAGTCTTCCGATTCCAAGAAAACCGGTGGATATCACTTTTTTGGTTGATGCTTTAGACACAATAGGCGCAAACACATCGACCCATTTGTTCTGTAAAACAAAATGTTTTTGAAATAATTAAAACTCAAGAGATATTTTCAATGTATTTGTCACTAAAGAGGTGAAGTTATTACCGTGTCCATAAGAGTCTGGACAAGAGTCAAGCTAGACATGCGAACTAAACCTGTTTCTCTAGTAGCCTCCACAACATACCCAGGAGGTTTTACGCCGTTGTTGAAAATACTTGTATACTCTTCATAGTTCAGTGATTCTCTGTTAGACCTCGAGTTCACTCTCCAACACGGACTGTCCATTTTTCCCAGCCTATCCAGCTCATTTAAAGCTACATTTGCTACATTATCACAATACTCCTGGTGCATCTGCTTACAGAAAAGAACGTATCACTTTTGTGTTTTTACTTGTAAGTATGTGTTAATAGTTTCATCATTGAGTTGGAGTTTAGTAGATTAGGGGTAGAGGAGTTTGATGATTGATTTATGCTGATTATGCTTAGGTTATTGTTTCCTTGTTTTTTGTTTTCCCTGAATAGTATATTATTGAATGGTAACCAATTTGAGTTTAAACAAGACTAGAGCAGAACCAAAAAAATGAAGGGAACAAACGCAAAACAGAGTGTAGTCCAAACAAAGGAAAAGAAATCAAAGACTAATATCATACAATATTGGTAATATGCATGTAAAACAATTTTATTTGTTACATATATTAGAAGAATGTTATAAAGTTATAATTTTGTGAAATCTTATCGATTAAGGTTTGGGATGTTTTAAAATAATGCTTTTGGGATGTTGGAGTTGTATCAAGGCTTCGCTCTTATGGTCTTATGGTTGATTTGGGCTGTAAAATATGTCATAATGCCTCGGAAACTGTCTCACATATGTTGTTTGAATGTCATACAGCTCAGAGATTACTCTCTTTGGCTGGTATTATGCTTCCACCGTCCGGCTTTACTCACTCATTAGAATGCAATTTTCAGTATGTATTAGACTTAATGCAGGATGGACAGTTGAGTGCAGAGATACGGGAGTCTATTCCATGGATATTGTGGAGTATATGGAAGAATCACAATGCTATAATTCTTGCTCAAGAACAACGGAATGAGGAGGTGTTGATCCAAGAAACTTGTGATGAAGCTAAACTATGGCATGAGGCTACCTTAGTGGAAAATATTTCAGCGTCTAATAAGATTGCTATTGGCAGTGGAGAAGCGTTGTGGACAGCTCCGGCGATAAGGGTGATTAAATGCAATGTGCATAGTCATTGGCACGGAGAGAGGTCATATTGTGGTAGTGCATGGTTAGCTCGATCACATGTGGGGGATGTGGTGTTTCATGCTCGGGATGCACTCCTCCATGCTCCAAATCGAATTGTTGGTGAACTACGCGGTATATGTTGGACGTTGCAAAGTTTACTTGATCTTCATGTCTCGGAGATTAACATTGCTTTGGATTGTGTAGCAGCTATGCGAGCATTAGATGATCCTTTGGATGGGCCTCGATATAGAGTATTCAAAGATAAGGTTCTAAGCTTGGCAAAGCGTTTTGTGCATTGTTCTTTTGATTTAGTACAACCCAACGCAAATACTGTGATTAAAGACATTGCCACGAGTGATATTAGGGATGGGCGTTTTCAATAGGCTTGGTTTGCGGGTAGGGTGCAATGTGAAGATAGTTTGAATTAATTTTTCTTATTGTTAGGAAAATCTTAGGTTGGTTTTTGATCATGTTATGATTTTGACTATTGCTCTCAATTCAATAACAATACACAGACGTTAAAAAAAAAAGAGAATTAATAACTACAAATTATTTTTCAAAAACATTTTTTTGACGTACCGCTTGTGTTCTCCTGTTTTGAAACCAAGAGTTGATTTGGTTAGCCTCCGAATTTATTCGTCGAGCAAGTTCCAACCTCTGTGTCTCATCAGGATGAGGGCACTCATTGTAGAACCTACGGACAGAAAAAAGACCTCAAGAATTCAAAATAAAATTAAAAACTACATAGGAAAAGTTTGCATGATGAAAGGAATAAGATGAACTAACTTCTCGAGTTCTTGAATCTGTTGAGTAGTGTAACGATGGCATTGCCTTATGGCCCTTATCCTTCCACCATATTGATCATCATCACCAGACGCAGTACCGATGTTAAGACTCAGATAATTTTCAACTCTTCTCATCAAGCTTGGACTTAGAGGGTATCCAACCAGATCAAAATCACCTTCTCCATTATTCATTTTTCCCTCTCGGTGCAACAAAACGGACACTGCACAACACTGATAGTATTATTACACAAATGAGTGCAAGCTTTAAGTAATGCACATGAAATCTCTTAATCATGTAAAAGAAGAATCTATAGTTTTCATCTTTTCACAAATCTCTTTTAAATGATATTAGATTATCTAAGGATCTTCAAAGATAAAGCTGGAAGGTTAGAATTATACGTGGCGAATTATCTGAGATTCCAGAGATTTCGAGGATAAGTGAATTCCGGTGTGATAGTGGGCTCGATTTTAGTTATTCATTACCGGATAATTTTTTTTTAAAATCAGTTGGGCCGCATTAATTGTACATTTTATACAGTAGAATTTAAAGCTGTAGATTTCTTCTCTTTTTGTATGACAATTTTAGTAGTTAAATTGTGGTTTTTGAAAAATAACTTAATTATGAGAAAACACTTTATTTCATACTTTGTAATCATTTATACGATGATTTTGTATGCTCTTGTAATTTCGTTTTGAAATCAATACAATCATTTAGATTTAAAAAAAAAACAAAATACAGATTTTTTATGTAAATGAAAATTATTATTAGAAAATAGTAAAAGGGTGCTAGAGTAGAACATTGGGTGAAAACTGAAAAGTAGCATATTACTATTTCTTTTGTTTGTTTGTTTTGTTTTGTTTTTCAACATGAAAGCCCTTCCACAGTAATGATGTTGGTGGGCTTCTATGTATATTGGGCCCAACATGAAGCGAGCGGACTTGAGTGGCTTTTTGGTGTAAATATAAAACTTAAGGGGGGCATTTTACAATTATACAAACAAAGACCAGATAAAGGTTAAAAAACAGATGAATCCAAACCTCTCATTTCTTTTTTTCCTACAAAATACATTTCCTTAAGGTAAAATATAATTTTTTATATTCTACCATTTTTTGTCTAACCATTCAAGATATAAAATATCCTAAATTGTGCAATATATCATTTATCTCCATTTTCTTTTGTTCTTGCTATACTGTTTTTCTGTTTTAATTCACTGTAAATAAATGTAACGAAAAAAAAGAAAAATCTTTCAAAACAAAAACAAAAATGAGTCGTCTTCTTTAATATAATTTTCTTGTGTAAAATTTGTCAAATCCTTGTTTACTCCCTCTTTACTTGGTTTCTTCAAATTTTCTGATTCTTTTTTGGGATTCGTGTGAGACTCTAATCGATTTCGTTTTTAAGTTGACGAGATTTGATTTGAAGTTTGTGCCTGGTAAGTCTAATCTCTTACATATTTGCTTCACTGTAGTGATTTGTATCTCTAGTTTAGCTAATTTGGTTCTCATTTCGTCCAGATTCTGACCAAACCATTGCTAAAGGTTTTGTCTTTATTCTTGGATCCTGAAGTATGATTGGTGAATTCAAGTGGGTTTAGTGTTATAGTTGCTTAGGATTCGTTTGCCAATTCAAAGTCATTAACTTTGAATCCGTGCTTGATCTGTGTCTGGTCTCTTTTGGGGCATGAACAAGCCAGTGTTCTCGGGAGCTATCGAATCGAGTTTCTCATTGACTGATGCTGTTGGTCCGGACGCTCTAGCTATGCAGAGGAGTAACAATATGCGACCAATGTCTTTCTCCTCGAGTAACATCAACATTCCGGGCTCATTGGTTCTTGATGGTTCTGGTTCAATACAGCAGCAGCAAGTAGGACAAGGTTCGGTTTCGATGAGGGAAAACAATTATTCCCATGTGGATAAGAAACCTAGATTAGAAATGAAGCAGGAGGACATGTTGCAGCATCAGATTTTACAGCAGATGATTCAGCGTCAGGATCCCACGGGGAGGAATCCGCAGTTGCAAGCTTTGATTCAACAGCAGAGACTGAGGCAACAGCAGCAGATGCTTCAGTCCATGTCGCCGTCTCAGAGACTCCAACTTCAGCAACAGCAGTTGAGACAGCAGTTACAGCAGCAAGGCAGTCCACAGATCTCTCCTAATGTACGTCCTTATGAAGTCGGCGTGTGTGCTCGGAAACTGATGATGTACTTGTATCATCTGCAGCAACGACCTTCTGTAAGCTGATACTAATCTATGGAATTTAGGCAATCTCATCACGTCTATTCAGTTTCTCCCATCATCACTGATACCTTTTTGTTTTGTAGGAAAATTGCATTACCTATTGGAGGAAATTTGTGGCAGAATACTTCTCACCCCGTGCAAAGCAAAGGTTGTGCTTATCACAATACGAAAGTGCTGGAAACCATTCGCTTGGCATGTTTCCACAGGCTGCTCCGGTCAGTTTCTTCTTAAATAGGAGCATTTTGATCTTGTATGATATTGGTGTTCTGCATCAGCATATTTGTAGTCATATGGATGCTTGCTCCACCTGTACTACTTCTGAATTTTACTAGATAAATGCTGACTGAAGCGCTCCTATCTGCTCGTTTTTTCTGCAGGATATGTGGCAGTGTGATCTTTGCGGCACCAAATCTGGCAAAGGATTTGGTAAGAGAGTTGCAAGTTTCATTTATGTGTGTACTTGTCTTCACTAAAGGATAATAGAGAAACTCCCATACGCTAGAAGCTCTATATTTATTGTGTAAACCTCTGAAAAATGTTTTAGACACTCCCTAGTCAAAATAGTTGCTAAATTGTCATCTTCTCGTGTTAAATCTGCAGAGGCAACTTTTGATGTGCTTGCCAGACTTATGGAAATCAAATTTGCGAGCGGCATCATTGACGAGCTCTTGTATCTGGACCACCCACGAGAAAACAGATTTCCTAATGGACTGATGATGTTAGAATATAAAAAAGCAGTTCAAGAAACTGTACATGAGCAGTTTCGTGTTGTCCGCGAAGGTCAACTCCGCATCATATTCTCTCAAGATTTAAAGGTGCCTAGAACAGTTCCGTTCGTCAACATTGTGCTTTTCCTCCAATTTTTGTTTGTTGTCGTTGCTATTTACAGAATATGAAGAGGTAATAGTTGCTTAATGTTAGCTAATCTCGACTTTTCTTCTGTCTAGATATTGTCCTGGGAGTTTTGTGCCCGGCGTCATGAAGAGCTTCTACTTCGCAGACTTATTGCTCCCCAGGTTCTATTCTTGACCCCTGCGTTAATTATTAGAAGCTTAAAATGTGGAAGCTGTTTCAACTGTATCTTTGTGTTTTGTAAAGCCTTTGCCTGCCCATCAATTTAAGGATGGCTAATGTTGGTTTTCACTAAACATGAATATAAGGACATGGTTTGTAAGTTTAGGCATGCTCTACTGGTTTTGGGAAGTGCATTGTTAAATTATTGTTGTTCATGCAGGTGAACCAGTTGCTTCAGGTTGCACAGAAATGCCAGAGCACAATCTCAGAGAGTGGACCAGAGGGAGTTTCTCAGCAGGATTTACAGTCAAATAGCAACATGTAAGTTCATTTCCAGTGTTTTGGGGTAATTATGTGGTGTTTTGGTTTATTTTTTATTTGTTGGAGAGTGCTCTGTGTCATTATTGGTGTCAATATGTCTGCAGGGTCTTGGGAGCAGGACGGCAACTTGCAAAGTTTATGGAATTACAGTCGCTGAATGATCTTGGCTATCCAAAAAGATATATCAGAACTCTACAGGTACTCATGAGCTCCTTTCCTAGCTAAGAAACTGTTGTATATGAAGTCCTAAGAAAAGTCCTTATAGTAATGCATTGCGAGTGACAGATATCTGAAGTTGTCAAGAGCATGAAGGATCTGATGAATTTTACTGGGGAGCACAATATCGGTCCTATTGGTAAGTTTACAGTCTAAAGATTTCGATTCATAATGTTCTTCTCAAATGAGGCCCAAACCAGGTTTTTTCTCTGGTGTAACTCTCACTGCAATAAAGATTGATTGCTTAACGTTGAAATTGATCTGATGACTGAGTTTCTGACTAATATAAACGGTCTGATGTCTTTGAAATGCAGAGGGATTAAAGCGGCTTTTGGAGCAGTCGGCAACAGTGAAGCTACAGAGACAGAAAATGCACGAGATGGAGCAATTGGGGAGTAGTGGAACTATGAACAGGTCACCTCAAGTTCAAATGGCTTTGAATCCAGGAACAATGAACAGCCGAACTGGCAACAACTCCAACAATCACCATCAAATTGTTGGCCGTGGAGCTATGAATGGCTCAGCTCAAGCCGCAGCAGCTCTGACCAACTACCAAAGCATGCTTATGAGGCAGAATGCTATGAATAACCCGAACTCAAATGTGGTCAAACAAGAAGAGTTATTGAGTCAGAACTCAACACCAAAATTAAACCAGAGTCCGTCCTTTTCATCCCACCAGAGGCAGAACTTAGCGGCAGGTGGATTTCCCAGTCCTCCTCATATGCAACAGCAGCAACGCCCCACGAATAGTGCTCCCAACATGCCTCAGCAGAATCATCATATTCAGTTGCAACCATCACATTCACATGGTAACAATCACGAGCAGATGCTTCATCAGCTGTTGCAAGAGATGTCTGAAAATGGGGAAAGTTTGCAACAGCAACAAGCCTTTTCAGGTCAAAGTGGTAGCAACAGTAATGCAGAGAGAACCCCAACTGCCTCCACTTCCAACATCTCAGGAGGAGGCAGAATTCCAAGCCGCAACAACAGTTTCAAAACAATCTCAAACAACAATCTTCATTTGTCAGAAGATATTTCGGTCGCAGAACTTCCTCATGATTTCCCAGTAGAAGGCTTCTTCAACAACAATGATATCTATGGTGGCTTGTAGTTTCCCAACAGAACAAAGGCATTGTTACTATGACATAACAAAGTGAAAGAGAGTTTAGGGCTTATTATTCTCATTTAGATTGGTTTGGTCTTTGTATAGAAACTAAAGAGATATAAATGAAACCAATGGAGGAAATTGTGATTTGTGGTAACCTAGCACATGTAGTTTTCTTCCTTTTCCCTTTAGTGATAGTAAGATACTAAGATGTACACTTTCTAGTAATCTTATTCTTTTTTGTGCTTTGAAATTGATAACAATCTGTTTATATAAAGGATTTTGTTGGGCAATAAATCATCAAGAACCTTTTCACCGTTCTTATTTCATGTGTTACTTATAAGTTATAGCTTCGACAATACGATATGCGAGTTAATCAGCAGCCTTCAATGAAAATATAGCCTTGTGGTAAATAGTAGAGGACATTATTAGTGTTTTTGTGAAAATCACAAGACTAATATAGGAGACAAGTAAGGTGCTTGTGACAGGTTCAAAGAAGAGACGTACTTGCAAATTGTAAAAGTATGAGTAACTTAAAAATCCTTTCAATAAAAAGATTGTTATCAAATTTGTAGCATAAAAAAGAATAGGATAATTAAAGTGCTTCTTCATCTTACTATCACTAAAAGGGGAAAAAGGTAGAAAAGCTAAAGGTGCCTAGATGTAGAAGAAGTAGGTTACAACAAATCACAATTTCCTCCATTATACTCATATCGCTTTGGTTTCTATACAAGACCAAATCAACCTAAATGGGAAAAATAACCCCTAATCTGTTATGTCACTTTGTTATGTCAAAGTAACAATGCATCTGTTCTGTTGGGATACTACAAGCCACCATAGAGGTCGCTGTTGAAGAAGTCATCCGCGAAATCGCGAGATAGATCTGGAACTGGTATATCTTCTGACAAATGAAGGTTGTTATTTGAGACAGTTTTGAAACTGTTGTTGCGACTTGGAACTCTGTTTCCTCCTGAGATGTTTGAAGTGGAGGCAGTTGGGTTTCTCTCTGCGTTACTGTTGCTACCACTTTGACCTGAAAAGGCTTGTTGCTGTTGCATGCTTGTCCCATTTTCAGACATCTCTTGCAACAGCTGATGAAGGATCTGCTGCTCCTGATTGTTACCATGCGAATGTGATGGTTGCAACTGAGAATGGTGATTCTGTTGAAGCATGTTGAGAGCGCCATTGATGGTGCGTTGCATTTGAGGAGGGCTGGGAAATCCACCAGTCGTTAAGTTCTGCCTTTGATGGGACGAAGAAGATGGACTCTGGATTGAGTTTGGGGTCGGGTTCTGACTCGAGAACCCCTCTTGTTTACCCGCATTTGAGTTCGGGTTATTCATAGCATTTTGCCTCATAAGCATGCTTTGGTAGTTGGTCAGGGCTGCTGCGGCTTGAGCTGAGCCATTCATAGTTCCATGACCAACAATTTGATGGTGACTGTTGGGGTTGTTGTTGCCAATTAGGCCGTTCATCGTTCCTGGAGTCAATGCCATTTGAGCTTGAGGCGTCCCGTTCATGGTTCCACTATTCCCCAACTGCTCCATCTCTTGCATTTTCTGTTTCTGGAGCTTCACTGCTGTCATCTGCTCCAAATGACGTTTCAGCCCCTCTGCATTTCAAAGCCATCGTAAAGGTTACAGCTACTCAGAAACTCAACTACGGATCAGTTTCAACACTAGAATTTATCAAAATTCGTTTTATTCTAGTGAAAGCTATACCAGAGGAGCAGTCTGGTCTTGGGTCTCACTCAAGAAAAATGCTGTAAATGCGAATCATAGACTTACCAATAGGGCCGACTTGATGCTCGGCACTGAAATTCATCAGATCCTTCATGCTCTTAACAACTTCAGATATCTGTCACTCGCAATGCCACACTATAAGGATTTTTCTTAAGCCATTGTATACAAAATTTTCTTAGCTAGGAAAGGAACTAATGAGTACCTGTAGAGTTCTGATATATCTTTTTGGGTAACCAAGATCATTCAGCGACTGCAATTCCATGAACTTTGCCAGTTGCCGACCTGCTCCCAAGACCCTACAGACAATGCAATGCAAATCAACTTAAACGTGTCAACACTTCATAACTGCCCATAGTTCCCCAAAAACACTAGAAGCAAATACCAAAACATGGAGAACAAAAGAATAGTCTGCACCCAAAATATTGAACGTAGAATGGTAAGTTAAATCTTACGAATCAACTTACATGTTACTGTTTGCCTGCAAATCCTGCTGAGAAACTCCCTCTGCCCCACTCTCTGAGATAGTGCTCTGGCATTTCTGTGCAACCTGCAGCAACTGGTTCACCTGCATGAACGGCAATAATTTTCAATGCACTTTCCAACACCATTACAACAAGCCTATACTAACAGAAGTAAAATTACAGACTGTGTGCTCTCATATTCATAAGAAACCAGAAGATAGCACGTATGGAATGTTTAGTTGAAACCCGGGCATTAGCTATCTTAAAGAAACACAGATATACAGTTGACCACAAACAGCGTCCACATCTTTGTGAAAAGCCACAAGCGTCTGATAATTAACGCAAGGGTCAAGGACAGGACCTGAGGAGCAATAAGTCTGCGAAGCAGAAGCTCTTCATGACGTCGGGCACAAAACTCCCAGGACAGTATCTAGAAAGAAGCAAATTCGAGATTAGCTAACATTAAACAACTATTACCTTTTCATATTTTGTAAATAGAAACGAAAACAAACAAAAATTGGAGGAAAGCCCCAATGTTGAAGAACTGAATTGTTCTAGATACCTTTAAATCTTGAGAGAATACGATGCGGAGATGACCTTCACGAACAACACGAAACTGCTCGTGTACAGTTTCTTGAACTGCTTTTCTATATTCTAACATCATCAGTCCATTAGGAAATCTGTTTTCTCGTGGGTGGTCCAGATATAAGAGCTCGTCAATGATGCCGCTCGCAAATTTGATTTCCATAAGTCTGGCAAGCACATCAAAAGTTGCCTCTGCAGATTTAACACAAGAAGATGACAGTTTAGCAAGTCTTTTGACTAGGGAGTTTCAAAAGTATTTACACATTTCTCTTCTGGTAAAGGCACGTAAATACAAGTACACACAGACACAGGTATGAAACTTGCAACTGTCTTACCAAATCCTTTTCCAGACTTGGTGCCGCAAAGATCACACTGCCACATATCCTGCAGAAAAAGAGAGAAGATAGAGGCGCTTCTGTCAGCATTTATCAAATATGTTTTGCAGCAGAGAAGAAACTGACCGGAGCAGCCTGTGGGAACATGCCAAGCGAATGGTTTCCCGCATTTTCGTACTGTGACAAGCACAACCTTTGCTTTGCACGGGGTGAGAAGTATTCTGCCACAAATTTCCTCCAATAAGTAATGCAATTTTCCTACAAAATAAAAAGGTATCACCGATGTGAGAAACTGAATTGAAGTGATGAAATTCCCTAAAAGTCCATAGAGTAGTATTAGCTTACAGCAGGTCGTTGCTGTAGATGATACAAGTACATCATCAATTTCCGAGCACACACGCCGACTTCATAAGGACGTACATTAGGAGAGATCTGCGGAGTGCCTTGCTGCTGTAATTGCTGCCTGAACTGCTGTTGCTGAAACTGTAGTCTCTGAGACGGAGACATGGACTGAAGCATCTGCTGATGTTGCCTCAGTCTCTGCTGCTGAATCAAAGCTTGCAACTGCGGGTTCCTCCCCGTGGGGTCTTGACGCTGAATCATCTGCTGTAAAATCTGTTGCTGCAACACATTCTCTTGCTTCACATCTAATCTCGGTTTCTTATCCACATGGGAATAACTATTTTCCCTCAACAAAGCTGGACTTTGTCCTACTACTTGCTGCTGCTGCATCGAAGCAGACCCATCAAGAACCAACGAACCGGGAATGTTAATGTTATTCGAGGAGAAAGACATTGGTCGTGTATTGTTGCTCCTATGCATAGCTAGAGCTTCCGGACCAACAGCATCAGTCAATGAGAAACTCGATTCGATAGCCCCAGAGAACACCGGTTTGTTCATGCCCCAGAAGAGACCAGACACAGATCAAGCACGGATTCAAAGTTAATGACTTTGAATTGGCAAACGAATCCTAAGCAACTATAACACTAAACCCACTTGAATCCACCGATTAAGATCCGAGAATCACAAACAATATATAGCTGAATTCAAAATCTGGACAGACATGAAATTGAAATCAGCAAGTAAACAAATACAAATCGAATTAAACTAGAAGTTTGATGCAATAAAGAATTGTACACAACACTAGAAAGCCCTAATTATACAATTACCAATTCAAAGTAGCTTGAACAAGTGAAGAGAAGTTGAAACTTACCAGAAGCAGAAACGAAGTTTAATTGCAACCAAAAATAGATTAGATTTGGAGACTGACGAATCCGAAAAAGAATCAGAAATTTGGAAGAGGCAAGTAAGAAAAAGAAGTAAACAAGGTGAAGGAATTAAGACACTTTTTACAGAAGCAGCTGCTTTGTGGAGAAAAATGTTAAAGGAGACGAGACGACCAATATCGGCTAAAAAAAAAAGAATTTGGTCACATTTATTTATGTGAGCATAAATATGATATTTAATACAAAAAAAAATTAAAAATGGTCACATTTTATTTGAGATAGGATATTGGAACAGTAGTCAAAAATTCAATTTACCATATTAATTTTAAAATATTAAAATAGATATTAAAATCATTGTATTAAATATTATAATTAAAACAAAAAAAATTACAGCTAAAAATGGAAATTTGAATTATATTTTATATATATATATATTAATTTTTACCACATTACATGTAATAAGAAAAAATTATTTAATTATGGCGTTAGATATATAACATGTCCGTTATGGGCCTAATGACCAAACCCACGTGCATTTTTTTCTTCTTCATTCCTTTCTGGCTTCTGTCCTTTTTTCATTTTTTATCAACTTCTGGCTTTGTGTCTGCCCAACATGGACCTAACCTCTACAGCTTAAATCAGAAAATGGTTTAGATCAAAGAGAACCGCGTTTGAGTTACTTCTTAAGGTTTTAAGGATGTTGGTTGAGATTTTCATGTCTATCAACTCAAATTATGTCCTTCATCGCTTCTAAACTTATTTGGGTCCTCCTTTTTATGAACTGTTTAGTACTGCTACCTTACATGATTACAGAGGTATGTGGTAGATTTGTCATATACTTGTCAATCTTTCACAACATAAGATCCAATTGCTGTGGCGTTAGGCATGTCCACTACCTCATTATGCTCACTTAAACGCAGTAGTGCTGTGTTCTTATTACAACTTCTTGAAAAGTCGTTTTTCTTTCGCATCGCATGATGATGATATTTTAAAGCTACCTTGTTCATAGCCATAGCAAGTTTAAGCCACAAAGACAAGTCTTTCAATCCAACAACAAAAGAGATCTAACAGTTCAAATGTATCAAACGAGAAAAGGGCAGGCTAAATACGACATAGAGTTGACTAGCAACAGTTACAACTTCCTCCTACATTGATAGAGCTGGTGATTCCAAACACTGATCAACTTTCATCACTCTTCAGCTGGAGGAGAACGAGATCGACTGCATCACGAAATCCACACAAAATTGGTTAGCATTCATAATAAGTTCTCACATTATATAAACAAACCATTAAACCATTTCACCATCTAACCTCTTCTGCATTGGGCTGTCTGCACCATCATAGCCACCATCGCTGTCCCTTCTTCCAATAGAGCCAGGGCTCTCAACTTGACCATTCTCAGGGGTAGACCTCGACCTTTCCCTCTCCCTCCTTTCAATTGGGCTCTCAACTTCAACGCCTCCATTTCTTGGACTATCCTTCTTAAATGGGCTGCGGTCAGGACTCATCCTATCTCTCTTGTTGTTGGGACTGCGACTGTACTTTGGGCTTGCAGCTCTCTCTCTCCTGCGAGGGCTCTCATTGCCTCTGCGGCTGCGACCATACTCAGGACTGCGCCTTGATTTTTTGTAAGGACTTGGGCTGCGTCCTCTGCCATAGTCAGGACTGGACCTTTCCTTTCTGTATGCAGCAACAGGACTAGCACCCCGACCGTAATCAGGGCTTCCTCTTTCTCTTTTGTAAGGACTTGGTGATCGCCTTCTCCTATCAGGTGACCTATCACGGCGTCTTTCGGGACTGTGTCCATTCCCTCTTGCATCATCATCCTTCATGGCATACTCCACTGAGATCACCTTATCCATCAGCTTACTGAATAAAACAAAGGCGAAAAGTGAGTCTTAAGTTGGTACAGATTATAATACTGAAGTGAAGGAGAATCAAACCTGTTATTTGTAGCTTCCAGTGCTCTGGTGGCATCATCTTGCAACTCATACTGGATAAATGCAAAGTTCCTCCTGATTCTAACATTAACGACTTTTCCATACACCTCAAAGTGTCTCTCTAGATCCCTGGTCCTAGTATTATCGGCATCAAAGTTGATCACAAACAGAGTTTTGGAAGGTCTCATGCCAGATGAAGATCTCCTTGAACCACCACCAGATCTTCTGTCACCTCCACGCTCACTCTACACACCAACCATTAATGTTAACAATATGCCTAACCTCGTCAAAAACAAAATAAAAGACTGAGGTCAGTCTATTACCTTTGTCCACTCAACACGGAGTCTGCGTCCCTTGTGCCCAAATTCAATGCGGTCTAGCCCTCGGATTGCATCCTCAGCATCCCTTTCATCTTCCATGTACACGAAAGCAAATCCTGTAGAAAAATTCAAATGCATAGATGTGAGTACAGGAAAAGTTAGGAAACTAACCAAGTTAAGAACCTCCAGCAAACACGAAGACAGTCCTCCATCCTTCAGTGGCAGCGAATAGCCTTACTTACCAACTAGAACAATTAAATTCTGCACATTCCTAGAGCCTAAAAAAACTCTGCAACTAAATGACCAGTGAAACAGGTACAGACCTTGCATTGTGGAATTAATATGTCAAGGAACAACTGAAAATGTGGAAGTCAGACGGGATGTGAATGAAAACAGAGTGCCTTCTCCATCGTAGAGGCAAGTTGCAAAGTCATGAGGAATGAAATGCAAATAAGATGGCAGTGCTATTGCGGATGGAAAGTGACTCGTTTTGGGGGGACAAGAAGATGTATTTTGCTATGGTCCATTCATGGCCAGGAGGGAGAATGGGCATCCCAAGATTAAAACATCCTGCGCCAAAGAAAATGCTGAGTATGGCGGTTTTACACTAATTGTTTTTGTGTTGTCTCTCCTGAACTACTTCTAAACAATCAGCAGGGTGCAGGGTGCAGGCTGCTTGGCGTGCCCAGGCGGATATGGCGCAAAGGAATGCTTCTCCAGACCCTTCTCTTTCGCGGAATGAAGGTGGAAGTGGATTGTATGACATGCATTTGAATTACGTTTTCATCGAATTGCACTTAGTGGGTTTACGTTACTGCTTGCGCTCAACGAGGTTAACCACAAACATGTATTACATGAAATGCAGAACAAAAGAAAGAAAGAAAAAAAAAGCTTACCAGCTTTCATATCCACCCTCTCAACCCTGCCGTATTTCCTGAACAGCCGTTCCAAATCACCCTCACGAGCATCGTACTCGAAGTTCCCGCAAAAGACAGGCTTCATGCTTCCTGCACATACACAACTGGTGCCCCTTAGTACAAGCAGTTGATAGACATCAACAAAAATGAAAACTTTAAACACTAATTGAGTTGCTTTGCTCATATCATATTCATCTACCATCAAATTCGATTCAAAATTACAAATTTGAGCTCTAATCTCCTCAAATCAAGACACACAACACTAGAATTAAAATCCAAGCAAGCATCAGATCTAATCCAAGTACAATTGAAAAACCTCAGATCTAAAATAATAACTATCATATCAAAAGAGAACAACAAAGCAAATTATAAATTTCAACAACATATAACAAAAACAAAAGAAGCTCTTGTGAAATTGAGCACAGAAGAAAAATTGAAAAAAAAAAAAAAAAAAATACTAGATCCAAAAATTCGTTCGTACTTACTTTCACCAGCAAAAAGAGGATACAACAACAGATCCAAGATCTAGAGATTCAAAAAATCTAGAGAATTTACCTCGAAAATTATTCGGCAGCCGTTGTGGCGACGACGAAACCCTAGAAGAAGCTGAGAGATATTTTTGCAGGAGAGAGGGTTGGTGAAAGTGAAACAGGTAAAGATAAGAGATTATTGGTTGGTACCGAACAGATATTTATCTCTTTTTTTCCTATTCACTTTTTTTTTTTTTTTACAAATATTTCTTTCAATTTCAATAAAAAAAAAAACGAGGTTATATTTTATATTTTAATGGGTCTATAACTTAGCTGCCTGGAGTAATGGGCCGATCTGTTATACGATTCATAATAAAGCCCAACAAAAATCTTTGCAATTTTTTTTTTGCTATCAAAAACACCTATCTATTCAAAACTAAATAAAAACACGCAAACGATTGTGAATTACATAAGCAGATTGATATCACATGTGAAAATGATTGGAAATGATATAGGAGAATACTGTAGACAATTTAGCAAAACCATTAATATAAAAGGTTACCAGCTTTCATATCCACCCTCTCAACCCTGCCGTAGAATAATGATCACGTTTGTTTAGATGTTTGCTACCTTTTTAACTCTCAATTTATATCAGAATTATGTAAAAATTGTCTTTTGTTGTTATATGTTTTTGGACAATAAGTTATAAACAAAAACATAAGATGTGAAACATGTTATTTGAAAAGTCATTTTGTCTTGTCTTTTTAATATGCAAGTTTGATATTGTGATAACTTTAAATAGTGAAAATTATAGAAATAATTGAAGATCAATGAGGAAAAATTAACAAAACTTTGCTAGAACTGAAAGGAAATTAAGAAAAGAAAAAGACAAATTGAACGAAGAACATAATTTCACCATTTTACAGTAGACTTCTAACATATATTGGGACCGGTCACTAACATCTTACTTTTTTTAATGGGTGAATCGGTAGAATAACACCCTCTCTCCTATAAATTAGAAAAATAACATCAATATTTGATCAATTAAGAAAAACACAAGTCAAAGATTTTGAGAGGATTGTGATGACTAAAATGTCTTTCTCTTAAATAGGACAACTTCAACCACTTATAAACCACTATGATAGTGACGTTGAGTATTCATCTACTATATAAAATATTCATCTATTTATTCGACATGTCAATTTCTATGCACATTAAATAGTCATCTATCATATTACTTGAATACATCCTAAATAGATATCTGTAAAAGTTAAGACAAACATATATACTAGCAGAAATAAACATCACATGAATATTCAAATAAATAATCTACGTCAAATAAATGACTATTAGTAAAAGTATATCCAACAAAAAAAATGCAACTACATGTTCACATATACAATTATTAGTAAGAGTAACAGCTGACATATGCCGAAATAGATATCAACCAATCACGGTACCTAGCTAAATAGATAAACACATTACTATATTTATTTCCGTCAAATAGATGGTTATTAACAAAAGTAGATCAAACAAAAATACAATTACAAGTTCACACAAACAGTTATTAGTAAGAATAGATAGGTACCATATCGCTAATTAAATAGACATTTACCAATTACGGTAGCTAGCTAAACATATAACTAGATAAGTTAAATCATAAAAAAATAGTCATCTATTTAGATAGATATTATAACATATCACTATTTACAACTCATG
>OVAP01000446.1:0-34979 GCA_900406295.1 Aurinia saxatilis
TGAAAATGGGGACTCAAAGCTAGAAAGAATGCATTCTAAGTTCTAAGGACAGATTTGAATTAACGATAATCTTTGACATGCGAAACCTTTACCTATTCAAGCTCAAAACATCCCAATNAAAATGGACAATTGATCACAACATTTGGTTCAAAGAGGGAAAGGTTCATATGTGGGTGGTTAAGTGTTTCAAAATTTCAATCGGTGACTAACTCTCAAGAAGGCGTACCCGAAGGATTGCTTCCCGTTACCGCATATCGACAGATTAGTCGCAGCAACTTCCGGAAACCAACTTCTCTCCTTCATGGACGCATTCTCTGGATATAACTAAATACTTATGCTTCCGGATGACCGCGAGAAGACCGCCTTAATCACCAACCCGGCATTTATTTTTACAAGGTGATACCCATCAGACTAAAAAACATGGGGGCAACATACCAACGTTTGGTTAACAAGATGTTCGTGGTGCAACTTGGGAAGACGATTGAAGTCTATATCGTTGATATGCTCGTAAAATCTCTTCAAGAGGAAGATCATGTGACCGACTTGTGAGACTGTTTCGCGCAGCCTAACCAGCATAACATGAAGCTCAACCCAACGAAGTGCCGATTCGGCGTCACGTCCGGAGAGTTCCTTGGTCACCTGGTGACACACCGTGGAATTGAAGCTTATCAAAAGCAGATTGCCGCACCCAACAATATGGCGTCCCCCAAGAACAAGCGAGAAGTCCAACAACAAACGGGACGCGTCGCGGCGCTAAAGAGATTCATCTCAAGGTCGACGGATAAATGTTTGCCGTTCTATGATACTCTTCACGGAAACAAGACGTTTGAATGGACCGAAAGGTGTGAAGAGGCTTTCCAGCAGCTGAAACAGTACTTGAAGGCCACTCTGGTGCTTGTCAAACCCGTCAACGGCGAACCGTTGTTCTCATACACCGCGGTCTCTCCAACCGCAGTTAGCAGCGTACTAGTCCGAGAAGAAAGATGCGAACAAAAACCGGTCTTCTACGTGAGCCAGAGCTTGACGGACGCAAAGACAAGGTACCCGCAACTCAAGAAATTGGCGCTTTCGTTGGTCATGTCTCCTAGAAAACTCCTGCCATATTTCCAATCTCACTCGATCATCGTCTTGATGAGTTTTCCCTTGAGAGAAATCCTTTACAGCCCTAGCCAGTCCGAGCGATTAACTAAGTGGGCAGTTGCACTAAGCGAGTATGATATTAAATACCAAAATCGCACATGCGCAAAAGGCCAGGTTTTGGCAGATTTCCTGATCGAACTCCCACTGAATTCAGTAGAAGGTGCCGACAAATATGTCGTTTGGACGTTCTACGCGGACGGCTCATCGTCTCAGCAAGGTTCTGGCGAGGGCATATGCTTAACTTCACCCACCGCCAAAATCATGGAGCAATCGTTCTGACTAAATTTCAATGCGTCCAATAATGAAGCGGAGTATGAAGCGCTAATTGCAGGACTAAGGCTAGCAGCGACACTAAACATTCAAAATATACGAGCCTTTTGGGATTCTCAACTCGTCGTGAATCAGTTCAACGGCGAGTATACGGCACTCGACGAACGCATGGAGGCTTACCTAAAGATTGTGCAAGAACTGGCAGCACGATTCGACGAGTTTAGCCTCACTAGAGTTCCTCGTGGCAAAAACGCTACGGCAGACGCTCTAGCCGCCCTCGGCTCCACATCCAATCCAGAACTGCATCGAGTCATACCGGTCGAGGTCATCAAGCAACCAAGTATTCAAATACATGACCAGATTAACCTCCTTAACCCCGGGAATGGCGCACACAACGAGGAAGCACTGGAAGAAGAACTAGTTGATCCCATGGAAATCAATGGCGCACCAAAGCCGACTGAATACGGGTGCGACTCACCTTGCATGAACCGGATCATGCAACACATCACTAACGGCGATGCTCCCGCCGACAAATGGGCTGCTCGCAAGTTGAAAGCTTAGGCCGCACGTTTCGTCCTCGAAGATGGACAGCTTTTCCGCAGGGGAATGACTGGTGTACTCCTAACTTGTGTGGAAACTAAAGATGCTCACAGAGTCATGTAGGAAACTCATAACGGTTTGTATAGCAACCACTCCGACAGGCGGAGTCTAGCCATTTGAATCAAACGTCACAGGTTTTTCTGGCCTACTATGATCCGTGACTGCGCTAAATTCTCTGCAAAGTGTGAGAAATGCTAGCGCCACGCTCCCACAATACACCAACCAACCCAACTACTGTCATCCATCTTTGTGCCATATCCTTTTATGCGTTGGTCGATGGACATCATCGGGCCCCCTCACAATTCAAAACAAAAAAGATTCTTGCTAGTATTAATCGACTATTTCTCTAAATGGGTCGAAGCTGAGTCCTACGCCAGCATCAAGGACGCTCAGGTCAAAAACTTCATTTGGAAGTACATTATTTGTCGGCACGTAGTCCCCTATGAGATAGTCACCGATAATGGGTCCCAGCCAGATTCGAAGGTTTCTGCGAACAATGGAAGATCCGTGTTAGCAAGTCCACACCCCATTATCCGCAAGGTAACGGCCAAGCCGAAGCTGTAAACAAAACCATCCTCGACGGCTTGAAGAAGAGGCTTGATGCTAAGAAAAGAAGATGGACTGAAGAATTAGATGGAGTCCTATGGTCACACTGAACTACGCCACGGCGGCCCACCGGTGAAACTCCATTCTCACTCTTCTACGGTATGGAATGTGTCATCCCATCCGAGACCAAATTCCCAGGAATTCGACGAAGACTCTTGCCGAAACACGCGGAGGAGAATCAACTAATGATGCTCGATGAGCTTGACCTTATCAATGAGCGCCGCGGTGAAGCTCTCATCCGCTTGCAGAATTACCAACAGGCAGCGGCGCGCTATTACAACTCAAACGTCAGACCTCGCCACTTCCGTGAATCTGACGTCGTCCTCCGGAAGGTTTTTCAGAACACGGCTGAGCCAAATGCTGGTAAACTCGGAGCAAACTGGAAAGTCCCTACCGAATCACCAAGGTAGTACGCCCCATCGTCTACGAGCTCACTACTATGGATAATGTTGCCATTCCACGCTCATGGAATGCCATGTACTTGAAGCAGTACCACCATTGAGCACAGTGTATAGACAAAAAAAAAAAAAAAAAAAAAAAAAAGAGGGTGTGTCTATACGTCCATTGAACTATGGGTCGGCTTGATCCCTTCACAAGGTACGTAGGCAGCTCATCTTCGGATGAGTTCAGCTCGCCCCCCTCTCAAAAGGGGGGGGGGGGGGGGAGGGGGAGTGGGAGAGTATACTCGTATACTCCCATATGTCTATTCGACATTTTTATGACTAATCAAAAACTTTTTGATGTCTTATTAAAGACAAAGGAGCTTATCAAATCCTTATTTTACCGGGTTTAAACACAAATCCGTATTTGTTAGCGCGATGCAAAGTTTCGAGACTCGCATCTTAAAAACCCAGTTACAGACACTGGTCTAAGACACCTCACGGTCACAACCTTCGAGCAACAACTCAAAACGAGGTATATTTAAGGTTAAGTGTTTTTCGCAAAACACACGATCTCGACGACCAATTAAGTGACCACCAAAACCTAGTTCTTACGCTAGTCATTTTACAAGCATGCTGAGAAGTAAAAATCTTAACATACCCAACAAGAACAAGAGCTTTCAAATAGATAAAACGACTGCACTCATATAGATTGTCAAGTCAAAGCACAAATCTAAATCACTAAGAAAAGGCAAAAAAGCGGTTGGCGGATAAAGCCATCCAGGCATACTACAAAAGTGCATAAAGCCTAGTACTATCAACAGATGAAGCCATCCAAGCATACCACCAAAAAACCAAAAAATAATCTAAGTCTTGAGCTATCGAACCTAATGAGCCATCACAATCATGGATTCACGTCACTCCTCGCTTTTTTGACGCCTGCAGAGGCAGGTAGCTCACACACCACCACCGAAGCAAGACCCTCCGTCACGGAGGGGATGAGGTTCGTCCCTAAAAAATCAACTACTCCAACATCTGCCGCAGACTTATCGAGAGACTGAGAATCCCGCAGCAAGCCCTGGCCATCGGGCGAAACATGTGAAAGAACTAGGTTGGCTCGAATAGAGGACATCATCTGAGCAAGATCGGCGTGAGCAGAAAATCTCTCAGTCTTCCACCTGGTCACCTCAACCTTATCTTTATCAAGACAAGGCGGGTCGTCAGATTGCAGAAGGTCGATACGCTCGAGATTGGCCTCCGCCTGCGCAAGCTCGATCACATTCACCCACGCATCACCCTCGACGCGTCTAAGCTTCTCGTTAGCACGAGAAAGCTTGACCTGAGCACGATTAGTCGCATCACTACGGTCGGATTTGGTGGCACTCGCTACGCCTCTTGGCCTCCTTCTGTAGCGAGACAAACGCAAGATCGGCCTCATCTTTCTTCCTCACTAGGAAATACTTGGTGGCCATCAAACTCTCCTGCAAAGTCGGAAGATCCTTTCGGAGCCCAACGGTGGTTGCCTCAGAAGCAGCTAAGGTTTTGGCACGCTCAGCTTCGGCCGCTATTAGCTCGGCAATCTTCTTGTCCTTCAGGGAAAGGGACTCATGAGCCTGCTGGATCTCGATCTCGTACACGCCTATCGTGGCATTGATACGATTGAGAAATTATACAAAAATAATTCAAAGGAGCCATAAGCAAAAAACGAACTCAAAGACTGATAAACAAAGCAAATATCAAAGTTTTACATGGGCTCCCTGATGAGCCATTCCCGTGTATCTCTTGCTGCTTATCAACACCTCCATCGGAGGAAGCCGTGTCTTCCCACTAACAAACTTGGAGACCAACTCGACAGACCTCCTGACACCCGTTAGCAAACTCTGTCTCGACAGAGACCCGAGAAGATCCTCGCAAACTAGGCCCCTTGGCTCCCACTCTAGGCGGCGGTAGGCGAGCCTGCTTGGCCACCTTGCCATCCTCGACGACATCCTTACCGTTTTCATGAGACCGCTTCACGTCGAGCGGTGTCCTGAGACACATAAAAAAAGATCAAGTATGAATACGCGTATTTAACATAGGAAATCTCATGAAAAAAGCAAGGCAAGGTCAAATCTGGAGGGCGTGTCTCAGGCAGGCGTCGAGTCCCTCGCTGGAAGACTCAATATGACTCCCGATCGTGCCGGTACCTCAGATGCCGCTGCCGACGAAGAACGACGAGAGGAAGTCCCAGAAGACTTGTCGTCGGACGAGGCTTGGCAGCCTTAAACCTGGCGGCCTTCGGCTCGGTCGCGGCCTTCTCGGCCGTCTTCGGATCTGCCTCCTTCTTTTTAGCAGCTCTTCACTCGGCTATTTTCTTCTCGTCCGCCTTTGTCTCAACTACTTTTTTCTCGGCCTCTTTTTTCTGGGCCGCTTTCTGCTCAGCCTCTTTCTTCTCAGCTGCTTCCCTCTCCGCTCTAAGTTTCATCTTATGACGAATTGCCAGATCTCGCCCCACCTCCTCTCGTATCTCCTCAGTGGACGCTCGCGAAGGCTCAGTACTAGGAGACATGTCGAAACCATCAAGAAGGGATCTGGCTCGGTTGATGCGCTTCCGGTCGAAATACTTGTTCAACTTCACCCGTCGTGCTTTAAGTGCCTCGAATACCATGAACGAATCAGTGGGGATAGCAAGAATAAGCGTCGGCTCTGCAAAAAACACATAGGAAACAAAATAAAGTTAGCAACAAATCAAGTGACAAATAAGGAGAGGCGACCAACCTATCTACCAACTGGTAGCCAACGAGTCCTAATCAAATGAAGGCAACTTGGATCGACGGAAGCCTCAATAATAGGAACAAAGAAAAACTCCTTTTTCCAGTCACTATCTTTGCTGGGAAAATCGGTTATGACTCGCAGGTTGGGCCGATTGGAACAATAGTATATCAGTTTAGTCTTCTTTGGTTGTTGGCACACCAACAGATGGTCGAGGTGACAATTCCCAATTTCGACACCTATCTCTATACTCCGAACCAAGAGTCCAACCAGGTGACGCATCCCTCGTGTTGTCACTTGCGAAAAAGCAAGTTTGCGTATCGAGAGATATCTTACTAGCAAAACTGGAAGCGAAAACCACAAGAAGCATAAGTCGAAGAAGCTCTCGTACATCGTCATACAACAAGACGGGGGCTGGTCAGGACTATCACCATCCATCAGCACAATCAGCTCGATCTCGTTTGAAATCGAATGTCTGAACCTTAACTTCCTCAACGAATCTTAGTTTGACCACGACAAGCCTAAAGGAAGATCTTTCTTTCCTTTCAGCCTTAGCCTTTTCATTGCGGCTTGACGCGCTACATCATCAATTCCCAGGAGATCCATCTCGCAGTCAAGCTCCGCTTTAGCCGCTACCGGGTCGTAGTCCCAGTCTTCTAACTCAATCTTGGCAGCAATAGGCTCAATGATAACTGGAATTTCTGCTGTCAAGCCTAAGACCTCGGTCGCCGATACACCGGAATCACCAGCTATGGAGTCACGACGAATAGAAGACGTGAGCTCATCGGTTGCATCCATACTCGGTTCGATGGAAGCCGACATTCGCGGTGGCATGAACCTAACCAACCTCTCAACGCTCGACTCAGATAGGACGGCTAACTTGGCAAGGGACATTGGTCGATTACATGATTCACTAAAAGACATCACAAACTCCAGCCCAGTTGCACGTACACCTCTGACCAGCTCGGTGAAATCCTTGTCGTCGTCTCTAGCTCCGCTCGGATGCGACCATATCCAGCTCGGGACTGAGCCTTATCTCGGTTATTCGAAGCACCACTACAACTTCCGTTCGGCCAAAAGTAAGAACGAATAGATCGAATCTTAGCTCGATTCAACTCGGCAGGGCTCCAGGAGCTCAAAAATCAACCAATAGGGGTCAGCTCGGCAACACGCTGGTCCAACCGGATGAAGTCAATGCTCCCTCTCGTCTCTTGCTCGGCTCAGATCCCTTGGAGATGTTAGATCGGGAACTAAGGGAATCCCATCTCGGAAAGACGTCTAACTCGGGTCAGCCTTTAAAAAATGGTAGATGCGTCTTGACGAGACCAAAGAAGCGAGCTTGGATCTCAATCCTAGCTCGAACGTGGCTTCAGATCGGGTCGACGGGACTCGACGAAGAGACTCCCGAACTGAGTAAGATCGACAGCGTCGGGAGACAGTGTCCAGGTCGGCCGCGGCATGTTCCAGCTCGAACTAGCGGACCAAGTCGGGCCTCCGGCTCGGGAACAGCTTGGGTCCCGATGTGCGGATTTATGTCGAACGTCAGGTCGGTTGCAGCCTGGTTTGGTCCGAATGAAGGGGTGGTTCGGCTCGGCAAGGTTGGGAAGGTCGCGATGGCAGGAGGCAAATCAGGTAGGCTCGGCGAGAACGACGACGAGCTGCGGTCCAAAAAAGCTTTCTAGCTCGGCGGTGGGACCCAGAAAGGGAGGGGATCGCCAGTGTTCCAAAAATGAAAAGGAAGGGATTTTCTTTTTTCTCTCTTTACAAAAAAAAAATAGAAATAATAAAAAAAAAATAGAAAAGGAGAGAGAACAAAGCAAATTTACCTTAGGATTTTTTTTTGGAAAGTGGAGCTGTGAAGAGAAGAACTTGGGAGAGAGCTTTATTTATAGAGTCAGCTCGGAATTATCAATTTCCGAGGTAAAACATTAAATTCAAGACAAATATCTTGGATAAAATCCATCATATTTTCAGGACCCAGTCCAACAGTAATATTTATTTATGCCCAACCCAAATATATATGTACTTATATTATAATAATCATATTTATTCAAAAATTCGCTGCAAGCGACGACGAGCTATGACGGTGCTACAAGTCCACCTCGGCTCGGAACGTGTCATCACGAATCTTGACTAATGCATTCAGCTCGTCACACATGACTAAGTCTAACGAGCTGGGGGGCTAACTGTGGGGGTCAGATTCCACCCCGTCAAGATTTATACTTAGAAATAATCTTGAAGTATTTTCCTAGCTGATGAACAGTATTCGGCCTAGCTGAAAATACTAACACTTGGAATCGCCTAGCTGGATTTCTGCCTAGCTAAAATTTTGCATATGCTGAAAATACTTAGTCAAAATCTCCTAGCTGAAATCCATCGCAATCAGAACTTGCCTAGCTGGATTTCTGCCTAGCTGAAACCCTGCCTAGCTGAGAATGCTTGTACAGAATATACCTAGCTGAATTTTTGCCTAGCTGAAAACCCAGCTCGTCAACATTTCCTAGCTGAAATCATGCCTAACTGAAGTGCATATCGTAAACGTTCGACGACTAGCTGAAGTGAATGACGACACTTACAATCAAACAACCACGACCTGGCGCGAAGCTTCTCGAAAGATCCGACCCGAGATCCCTCGTGGGCCGACCTGGACGTCTCAACGCAAGATGGGCCGACCTGAACGCCACCTATTGGGCCGAGCTGGTCGCTGCGACACGTCTTGGGCCGAGCTGAACCTTAATGGGCCGAGCTGAACCTTAAGGGGCCGAGCTGGATCTCGCATCATGGGCCGAGCGGATTCCTCGTCGCACGATGGGCCGAGCTCACGACAGTTGGCCTAACGGTGCAATCGTCAGACAGGATAAACGCAATCGTGAGCGGATCTTGAAGATAAGAAAGAAAATTGAAGATATGTACGAATTTCCTTTATTCTCGTGTAGTTAGAGTTTGGTTGTAATCTCTATATAACGAGAGCTAGTCATTCATTTTAAGGGAATCTTTTTCGACGCAAGAGAACACTGAAACTTTCTCTTGCGTTCTTTGTACTTCAGCAATAAAAATTCAAACACTTAAACACTTTTCGTCTCTGATCATTCGAACCCCTATAAAGTTATGAATCCCTAAAAGTTACCTGACAAATTTTGGTTGCGAGAATATCGGTTCTCACACTGTCCAAGATCGCCTTATTACAACTGAACATATTTCTACGAAGGAGCAACCTGCTGATCTTCTCACTACGAAGGAGCAACCTGTTATTATCCAAATTCGGAGTGCGTAATCTCGCACCTTCAACTTGAGGAGGGGTATTGGGCCTTATGATATTGTATATGGGCTTTAATCATATATGTATAGGACAAGGAAAATTGAATTTGTATAAATAAATTGATCATATTAATTAAATAAGACTGATGATTTCACTTTATTTCACTTCTACCTCCGATATGTGTGATCATGGAGAATGGCTCCATTTGCACAACGTTGAAGACCTTATATAACCGTCCTGTTATACCTTGCAGTTTTTTCAATATTGTCACTATACTACTGTACAATTAAGTTTTAATATATATATTGTTATTGATATTTGATTAGTGTAATATTTTGGTGACAAATATAAGTGTGTGCTATTTTAAAAATATTAGAAACAAAAGATTTGGCACTCAACAAAACCATAGAAATCGGACTCGGTTCTCAAATGTTAATACTGTATATAATAATCGTTTGGATTCAAAAGAGGAAAACATAAGAGAACACAGCTATAGTAACCTCCGCATTTCAACTACTTCATAATCCTCACAAATGTAACAACTTCACAATGACTTTCTCCCTATTTAGACACCAATCCATCAAATCTCAAATCTCACCAAAAAACAAAAACAAAGAAGCATCCAAAACAAACATCCCCCAGCATGATCAAACAACCACCGTTCTTGGTTTTGACATCAATCTTTTTGATAGTTGCTCTTTTTAATGCAACAACTGCACTAAACCCCCCACCTGAAGACCCGATTTTTGAACTGTACATGCACGATATACTTGGCGGAAGCAGTCCCACGGCAAGACCCATTACCGGTTTGCTTGGAAACATCTACAACGGTCAAGTACCATTTGCTAAGCAGATCGGTTTCGTTCCACCTGAGAATGGTGTAGCCATACCCAACGCTAACGGGGCCATGCCAACGGTCAACGGTATTAACGGTGTTCCTCTAGGTACTGGTTTGTCCGGTACAGCGTTTTCTGGTCAGAATTTAAATGGGATTCAGACGCAGTTGGGTCCTGATGGCCTGAGCCTTGGGTTTGGAACAATCACGGTGATTGATGATATAATCACATCCGGTCCTGACTTGGGTTCGCAGCCACTTGGCAAGGCTCAAGGGGTTTATGTTGCAAGCTCAGCAGACGGAAGCACACAGATGATGGCTTTCACAGCCATGCTTGAAGGTGGAGAGTACAATGATAATCTCAACTTCTATGGAATATACAGGATCGGAAGCGCCATGTCGCATCTGTCTGTTACAGGAGGAACCGGAAGGTTTAAGAGCGCTTGCGGATTTGCAGAGGTTAGGCCGTTGATTCCTGCAGGGCAACACTTTGTTGACGGAGCTGAGATGCTGTTGAGGATCATTGTTCATTTGAAATACTGAGAAATATGTAATGAATGTGTGATACGGTTGTTTAATGATAACGTTTCCTTCTTTCTCATTCCAACACTTATTGATCGATACACAAGATTCCTCTTACTTTGATTATATAATGATTTGATACAACAAACATCCTATTCTTAACCATTACAATATATTCTGGTGCATTCATAGAATTTGGCAACCAAAACTGTAACAGCAAGGGCTCTATGTGTGTTGCCCTCATGCTTTGGTTCCATCAAACGAACTAAGAAAAAGAATATTGGAAGGGTTTACTCAGAACACTCCGAAGAATGTAGCTGCAGCAAACACTAAGAAGAGAGCTCCACCGACGTAGCCCACCTGCATCAAAAGGCCACACCATTTTTCATTAATTTGGTTTCTGTGAATGAACTTGTGTAAGCAAAGCATTTGCTCATACCAGTTTCTCAGAGATATAGTTGGCGAGGAATGCACCACCCATAATTGCAAGCAATGTTGCCACTAAGTGTCCAGCAATAGCTCCGCTCGCAACTCCCCACGGAGACTGTAACACAGAATGAAAAAGAGAGATTTAAGGGTTTAGTGAGCTTAAAGCCTGTGGTCTTGTGAGATGGTGCAGTC
Source organism: Aurinia saxatilis (assembly GCA_900406295.1). Lineage (NCBI taxonomy): Eukaryota > Viridiplantae > Streptophyta > Magnoliopsida > Brassicales > Brassicaceae > Aurinia > Aurinia saxatilis. Next base: position 10,985 of record OVAP01000446.1, read on the forward strand.
TCAAACCTGTGCAGCGCCGAGCGCAACAGTTGCAAGCATTGACCGATCTCCCCATTCCTGATAAGATCAAAGCATTGTGTTTTATCATGATGCGGATGGTTTAAATAACGTTCTTAATGATTGCAAACAGAATTTCCTTTCTTACCGCAAAGAACACGAGGCTGAATGACTTCCAGAGGATTGCAAGTGGGTTTGTAAGCCTCTTGGATGCCTTTTCTTTCACGAGTTCCTCGGCTTCAGTGTATTCACCCAGTTCTTTACCGCTTTCCTCCCCATTCGTAGCTTCAGCTGGTGGAAGATCCCATGCATCCTTAATTGATTTCAATCCAAAGAACATGAGAAGCGCAATCGCAGCATATTCACCTATCGGTAGTGCTGTTCAAGGAGAGAAGCATCTCATCATATAATTTCCATAAATTTAGCTTGTTCTAATGAGCAAAGTATTAACTTCAAGATTAAGACAAGATAAAGAAGAAGCCTCATGTAGCTTACTTGTCTGGAACTGAGCAGGCACGGATTGAAATATCTTCCCAATAACAACAGATAAGATAGTCATCAAAGATAAAGCTCCCATTGAACCTAAAAGGACCTTGTCAAGATTTCCAAGGTCAACAACATCAGTATATACAAAAATTAGAACAGACAGACGACAAAAGAGGGATATTAAAAGAAAACTTACCAGTGTTTTCTCGTACTGCATGGCCAACAAAGCAGCAATGAAAAATGTCTGGCCAACCAAAAAAGACAAATGTCATCAAATGTTCACTTATAAGTGAGGGTACCATAGATATTTGAGCATCTGTCTAAGCACATAGACCATACAAATACTACATTAACTTAATCAAGAATTTGTGTAACATAAAAGAAATATATAACCAAAATAGCAGTTTTAAAAATTTATATATACCTTGTCTCCAATCTCTGAAACAAATATTAGTGAGAAGGCTGCTGTGAAGCCTGACTTTGCTACTGCTGCTAGAACTGAAGATTGTCCTCCTTTCACAAAGGTAATTAGAGAAAATACCAAACCGCAACCCAGTAGTACAAGTGCTATTGATAAAGAGTACGGAAATGGCCCTTGAGGTTTTAAGCTGCAGAATACGATGAAAATACAAGGAGGCCAATCAATTAGTGTTGTATAATTCACACAGAGTTAGAGGAAATTCTTCTACTACGAGTAACATTACCAACATTACAGGAACTTCAATTTCTTACATGATCCCGATGACAGACGCATATAAAAACCAATAGCACAATATTCCCAACCTAGTACGTTTTTTGCCATAAAAATTAAAAGAAGTTATATATAAGTACCATGATCTAGCAGTCGCTTAATGTTGTTAGCTGATGGAGCATACAAGATATAAAGAGATGATAAACTAAAGTTCCATACACAAAATACCAGAAATTGATGATAAGCCCTATTATATATGCAAGCTGACCAAGCAACTATATATCTCACAGTTGGACACAATTTTCGAATGGTGAATCTTTACTGCATATATGGTTTGCAGGCTATCGTATATATATTCATTAGCAGAGAGGCTTTATTATACTCCTAAAGGTCTACACAGTAGAGAAATTAGATTCCTTTGGTAACAATATGCACTAGTACAACCTTTCTGATGAAGTGGGATGAGACTGATCAAGAGAGGTACTTTGAGATCCATCCTCCTCACCATTCCCGGGGCCAACACCAGCATTTGATACATGAACTCTAAACTTTGCACAGAGCAAATCCAACTTTGGTATCCGTCTACATCTTACTACAAGCTAGTCAGTACATTGGTAAGTGTCATATCCATAAAAATCAACTAGAAATGTTTCCACTAAAAATCATTACATGGGCTTGTAGCTGTGAAATTCATGGAATCTAAATGGAGTTTGAATTCAGAGCTTACAAGGAGGAAACGTGGGGTTTCTCTGAGTCTTGGGGCAAGAAAAGGATTCAGAGACGGACACAAACGGGAGTTTTCGCACTGAAGATAAAGCTGCACTCGTGCTCAAGCCTATCACCCTCATGTTCTTTACTCTAGAATTGGCTGAAACAGAGAGTTTAGTGAATCATAGCTTTGATAAACAAGAAAGATTCAGACTTTCTTCGGATTTGTTGATGATGCAGATAGGATTGTCATGAGACTTCTTTTGTCTCTCTGCTCTTTGGGGTTTGACTCTAGATGCGCCACGTGTCTCTGGATAAAGAAACGCCACCGTTTTGGTTACGGAAATGTGAAATGCGAAAATGTGAAAAGTGAGAATTCATACGTTAATTTTTTTTTTTTTTTTCAACTTTTGCATTAGATAGAAAATGGATCTCAGTACACAATACAAAAAATTGATAGTAAAATTCAGTCCACGTGTAAGCAAAGAGAACACACATTATTTTTCTAGAGTTTTATGTATCTTGAAGAAACAGCCACCGCCGTTCTTTTTTCCCGATGACCCTTGGAGAGATCCATCTTTGAAACCTTCAATCTTGTCGCCATATCCTAAATTTCAAACCTTTCTTGCTGAATTCGGAGTTGAAGCTATCCAGTTAAGCTACGAAAGACTACACTTATCCTTCGACGCCAAAAAAACAGAATTCACCAACTAAAACTTATCTTTTAAAATCTAGGAGGACTACACCGTCGATCTCGACAACTGGACGTTGGAGATTCATCTAAGGGTGTGAGATTTAAACCTCTAGCAATTACAGAGATAAGGAGAGAAAGGTTAGAGAATCTAGGATGGTCCTTCCCCAAATCTACTGAGAAGGTTTGAAAATCATTGAAGGTAAAACAAAAACAATCCAAAAAAATTCGGATTGTAACCAGAATGAAGTCTGATTAGAACGATCAAGATCGGAGTGAAAAGCCGAATATATCGGACTGAGCATAAAGAAACGAAAAAACTACAGATCTACATAATATACATCTAAACCACACGACACCGGCGAGAAGCCGGATGCCGGTGGTAACTTCACCAGAAAATTTGTTTTTTGGATCTAGATCTGAAAGTAGAGAGAAATTGGAGAGGCAGAGGAGGTTAGGTTGGAACGCCTTTGATATAACTTGGAATTGATCGCGAATTCACACGTTAATTTAAATCTTTTAATTGTTTGGTTTTGGAGTAAATATCCAGAACTAGAACCGAATCAATACCCGAATCAAAAATATTTGAATTGAATCTAAACCAATTTTTTGAAATACTCGAATATATAAACTTTTCCACACCCCAAAAATCTGAATTACTAAGATTATATGAATACTTTATTAATCGAAGATTTCATAAGAATTGCAAGAACCCTAACAGAAATATCAAAGAAAATCAACAACAATTCCCTACCAGTAAGGGTGATAAATTAAAGAGAAGTTTCATGTCTAATTCGATCCGCAAGCCATGTCGACCCTCCCAAACCAGATAAGTTTGAAACTGTTGGTCACAAGTAGCACTTTTAGCAATATCCTTAGTAATCGCATTTGCACTTGGTTGTACTATTAATATCCGGATTACCATCAAACCCCAAAATATCAGTAAAATATTTGCAATTCGAAAGTTTGAATTACCTAAATCATACCCGAAAGACCATTGTATATCATAAATGCCGCTAAAATATCCGAACCGAATAAGAAACGAAAAAATTCAGGTATTTACCATTTCTTACAGTTCAAAACCGAATCAAACCGGAATCGAATGGTACCTAACCGAAAACATTTTGGTACCTATATGGATCTTAAACTTACCAGAAAGAACCGAAACTGATCGGTTTTTATCCGGAACCGAACCAAATACCCGAAAGCCTAGGGATAGTTTGGTTTTCACCTGGCAGCTAATTCCCCAGACAAAAAATGCATACGAGAAAAGCGAGCCTATATTCTTCAAGTCACTTCAATATTTCACCCATCTGTAGTCACATATGTATTAATTAATGCGTTAAGTGTTATTATATAATTTGTCAAGTTTTGAGTGATAAATTTGAAATGAATTATTGACATAGGGCATAAGTGGTATGAAAAGGTAATGTGTGAATACATTAAGTATTTCCTACTGATTCTCTATGTAAGGGGTTATGGTCTTGAACAACAACTCATAACATAAATCTATGTATCTTAGAAATTCAGTGAATTTAGGGTAAGTTGTTAGAGAACCTAATCAACCCAAAAGCCTATACTTTCTTCTAGGCTTTCCCCTAATCAAATTAATAGTCTAAGCTATGGATTTCATAAGGTATGTTTCCGCTTATGATTTTATTATTCAGAGATAAACATGTTTAAAGAGCTTTCGGATTTAATAAATCCTAACAATTGGTAGCAGATCACCATATTCAGCTTCTGTTTAGTAATCATAATTGTAATTATTAAATTTGGATTTGAGATTATTGCATCAGAATTTTCCAAAGATTTATGCTTAAAATAAGTATTTACAGAGAACCATTTTGCAAAGTCAAAAATTTACAAAAGGTATTATTTCCCTTTACAAGATCTTCCACAATTCAAATAAAACATGTGAACGAGATATTGAACATTCGTATTGTCGAATCTTTATTACCAACTCAATAAGGCACAACTGTCTAGCTTGTGTCACGCTTGGTTGCAGGAGATGGTGTACCGAGACTGTTGCGACGTGCAACAAACCCAACAACATCCTACAAGTTTTCACGATTGTGAGAAGACGCCACATTGTTCAGTGTTTAAAGTAATTTTTATTATGCGAGGGATTGTTATTTCTATTTATGTGAGAGATTGTTGGAACTAAATTTTTCATAATTTTATACAAAAGAGTTTCACCACTTTTGAGTTTTCCAGTGGAGATGTCCATTGGAATGACCAGAATGTACAGCGTTGGGAACGTCATTGTCAGTATTATAAAATAGTATATTCATTTGTCAAAATTGAACTGAAACTGAATGAGAAATGTTGGTGTGACGTGGGTTGTTGATAGCATCAATATTTTATCACTTTTTAGTAATGAAACAATTTTTTTTTAATTTTATACTAGTATGTGGTTTCAAAGTGTTTAAAAAAATTAGGAAAAAGCGGCCAAAATTGGTATGTCTCGCTCAAGACAATATTCTCACAAAAAGTATGTACCTTAATATGTAGTTCGAAGTTGTATTAAAAACAAAAAAACCTAAAATCACCGAAGCGATGGCATTCATGCTACAAAACAAGGCCCAATAAGGAAGAATTAAAATCGATTGATTTTCTCTTGGGGTGTATCAACTGATATTTCTAGAGCAGATCCATATTTTTAAAAAATAATCAAATCGATCGATTTGCATGGTGTGCATCGAATTTTTCCCTGATAGAATATGAAAACTCTTGGAATATTCTTTATTCATCCTAATCTCTTCCGTGGAGCCATAATTGACCTTCTCGTCGATATAAAAACATAAGCCACATTTTTCTCAAGCTGAGAGCAAAAAATCTATAGAAAATTTTATAGTTTTCTAATTTTTAAAAGCTTTTAGTTAGTTTCTAATGCAATTGTGTCGTAGGGGAGAAGAACTCACCTTTTTGTCTACTGATTTGGAAGTTTTCTTGAACTCGTTTACTTATTTATGATATTGATTTTTATTCTTTTTGTTATAATTATTGTTATCATGATTGTGAACACCCCCCCCCCTGTAAGAATAAAAGTTCTTTCAAAAGGATTTCATTGTTTGATAGATATACATTAGGATTTATGATGTGACTATATGTAACTCACTTTCTAATCGAATTGCTTAATGCTATTGTTGTGATTTATCATTAGACAATAAATGTTAGGATAGATATCAGCTAGCACATTACTGGAGGAATTCCTTGAAATTAGATTTTGAAAACTCTAATGTCCTCTCTTGGAGGAGAAATTGGTATCTAGTTAGCGATGGAAAAAAGAGTGTCCGAATTAGCGAACTAAAATAATTGAGTCTACCTTAGATAACCAATAACAATACTACCAACAACTAGACGACTCCATAAATTACTATCCTGAATAATTCAAACTATAAACCCTACAAACTTCCTCAATTCCATAACAACTTTATTTCTGGCATATTTTACTAAATCTTACCAAACAAATCAAAATATATCTTTTTTCCTAGCTTGAGTTGAATTGAGTTTTCTATTGCGTGCATATTATTTTATGTTTGGATTTGATCTCTAAATAATACTACTAGAGAGTTTGTGCGCTTGTAAAATTATTTTGGATGAAAATTAGCTCGCTATTAGTTGCTTGGAAGGAATAAGATGATTTGGGTAAGTGTTAAATACATAAAATGTCCCACATTGGAAACATAATTTTCTTAATTTTTTCTTTTAAAAAAATGTTAAGGAAAACATTTTATTTAGAATTTCATTCGCTTACATAAAATTTTTTTTGAGTGTAAATTGAATTGTCGAACTAAAATTTTAAACGAGGAAAAAAGGTCCCTTCTATAAAAACCAAAAACTAAAATATACGCGATAAAAAAAAAAAATTAAAAACACACAAAAAAGAGAATGATTTCCCCCTAATTCATCTATCTAGGGTTCTTCTAATTGTTCCTATCATTGGAACCTGAAGGTGATAGCTGCGGCGGAGGAAGAAGACTGACAGAGGAGGAGACTTTGTCCCTTGACCCAACCGGATTTACATGCGAGGCTTTGAGTAGAGTGCAGAGCTTGACATCCCCATTCTTGATATCTTATTGAAACACACACACCCCACCAAGACAATCATTCGTCTCAGTTATATAAAGACTACATCGTCCATTTTTATGATCATCCACTGTCCAATACCACCATCCACCGTCCACTTTGAGGACCATCCACCATCCACCGTGGATCATCTGCATCATCCACTTTTATGATCATCCACTTTTAAGATCATCCACCATCCATTTTGAGGATCCACCATCCATTTTTAGGATCATCCACCGTTCATTGTCATCATCCACCATCCACTTTGAAGAAAATCATATACATCAAATATTATGTTTTCAATTTTAGCCATGTCATTGTTTATAAAATAATAAATGACGATCAATCATGAATATATAATTTTTGTATGCTTGATAATCACCCACCACCCATCATCCACCATCAAACTGGATGGTGGATGATCATCAAAGTGGATGGTGGATGATCATCACCGTCTAATACCACATAATAGAGAATTATCACGATTATGGAATGAACACTTTCATTATGTTTTATAATTTTTTACACCTACTAAACCAAAATATATTCCACTATATTATTCCCCTTAATCAAAATGGTTTAGATTTCTAACGCATTTTAATCTATTATGCCCACTGGACAAAATAGGAATTTCACATTGGAAAAACAATGGAAACTACCTAAAAACTAATTACAAACTCAAAACTACCCTATTACCTAAAATTCCCTAATATAAGTGAGTAACTGAAAGGAAATATTCATAGTAATCCGACAATACTCAAACAAAAAATTCAAATTGTACTGAAAATGTGGGCAACTAAGACAGATTATCAAACACTTCTTTGTAGACGAGATTCGTAGTTCTTTTCTACACCTTCCCATCCTTGTCCGTTATTAGAATTTTTATCCCATTTCTCGACTTCACTCTTGAAAGAAAGTGCAACATATAGCTGAACTGTGAAAAAATACATGCCTGGATAGAACAAAACCTACATGTTCAAGAGATTGTCTTTGGCTCTTATTAATCATCATAGCCAATGCCACCGGAAACTGTCTTCGCCGCATGTGGAAAAGTAACTTGTGATCCGTAGGGGTCACATACATTCTAAGTATGAGAAAAATATCAATTTCCAACTTGTCACTCCCACTAATGATCCTAGCTTGAAGACATTAATTTAAAGAATAATAAGTTTTGTCCCATTACATGTTCCACCCTTTGGATCAATATTTCGAAGACACGTGACAAAACCACTAACCTTTAACTTCAGTTTATGCTTTGGTAGTCTAGGAATATCGACGCCGTTAAGAAATTCGGCTGGGTAATTAACTTTGTTGTCATGTCTTCTTGCTGCGGGTGAACTACATCTGAGCTGAAGTGAACCTTTATCACCTGTTATTTTACAAATATGTATAATCCATAAGATTAGCTATCGACCTAACGAATAAATATCTTATTACTATTGTTGTTGTATGTGGATATTAGTGAAACAATCAAGTTACAAAAGTGATGTCATCATGCACACGATGTCATTTGGCATAACAAGAATATATATCTTTATCACTTCATCATGCACACATAGGAAGACATTTTGTAAGTAGGTGTAAAATGGGAAAGTACATGGTAACCTGTTGAGCATGTACTTGTTGATAATATACACATCGTCATTTGTAAGACAAAGAATTACCCTGTCATTAGAAAACTTAGGATCACTTGAACCAGTAAAGTTTTTTCCGTAAACTGCTTCGACAATACTCTAAATTAGATTTCAATTTCAGTTATCAGCAAATCCTCTGGAATATCGATGTCAACAGTTCGGTCATTTGGTTCATTAATCAGATCCCTTCCCAACATCTACAATCCAATCCGAATACTCCTAAAGTTGTGCAGCCTCGATATCACTTTTAGCAGCTCGTAATCTCATGTTCTTCGTTAGAGTGAGTAGTTTGCAATACTCCAAAAGATCCGATGAGTTTATAGCAACAAGGACTGTCTGACATCTTCCACCACCATTAATGACGGCTAGAATCTGTCTAAAATCCCCTCACAAAACAACGATTGTACCTCCAAAGGGCAGATGGCTCTTCTTTCTATTGAGATCACGCATTGTTCGACCCAAATTTTGAAAACAATGTCTACTCATCATTGGAGTTTCATCCCAAACTATAACTTGTATGGTTCAGTTGTTCTCCGAGATCAAAACCTGGTTTAATATCACATGAAGTTGAATCATCAGGGTTTAATGGAATCTTGGACCTTGATGGGCTGTTCTACTACCTGGTAACAAAAGAGCATCAATTCCACTTGATGATGTGTTCACTACAATCTTTCCTTGTGATCTCTAAGCCAAGGAAAATATGTTCCAGATGAAAGTTTTACCAGTTCCGCCAAAACTGTTTACGAAAAATGAGCAACCTTTGTTTTTCAAAATAACATCTAAGATCGTTTCGAAAAGACCCTTACGCTCATCCGTAATCATCCCCATCAATCTATTAAACTCGTGTAGTTCAGCCTTCTTGTTGTAGCTTTTCTCATCATCTATTAGACATTTTCTTTGGTAACTGACAAATCATCTGGTTTAGCATTTTAATCCATTTCGATAAGGACTTTCCACACTTGACTAAAGCATCATCAATAATCACGGAGTGCAATGTATTTAGCTCACCCTCGAACAAAATTAAATTTCCAACATAAGTGAAAACTATGAATTAGGGTCGACAAAAGTTTTGCTAGTGGTTGCACGATTAAAACATTAGTAGAATTAATGTGGTAAAATAGAATAGAGAACAAATTTTATTCCACTCATTCTTCTCTAAATTGTAGAGGAATAAGTTTTGAAGAGTTTGTGAAAAAAATTCAAATTCTTCGAGTATAATTTTTCTCACTAAATGTTTTTGGCAATTGATAAATTTTTAGAGTAACATCCAATTCCATCATTTTTATTATTTTAAATTGAGTTTTAGCTTCAGAATATTTTCTTATTCTTTCCATCGTATGGACGAAGAAACCCCCATCTAAAATTCTGTATTTTCTAGTAACAGTAACATCTTTATTATTCAAACAATTCTTCACATACACCTACGGAGGATGCTAGATGTTTCCACACTTTTTGGCTAAAGTTTACCCCTACAATATGATCATCGTTCGTCGCAAAAAAAAAAAAAAAAAACGATAATAAGAGCAAACTATATATATGATCATTTTTCCTATTACTTTCATATATAAAAATTACGAAGATAGAGGACCCAATGATAAAACACTAAAAATAATTTTGATTGGTTAATCCATTTAACAAAAATGTTGTGGTCGTACAATTAATGTATGTATAACAAGAATCTAAAACCTATATAAACCACAAAAGTAAGACCACCAATGAAGCTATAGAGACACTAGTGTTTGTGTAAGCTCCAGATTCATCGGTGTTAGTGGTTCCCGGTGGAATAAGTCCGCCGCTGCCTATTCCAAACGGCGATGCCGTGGTTGAAGGCGGCCTCAGTGACGTCATGGGGATGTTTCCGGCGGTTGCTATAGGCCTTCCCCCCACCGTTGTAGTCGAAGCTGACCCTCCCGCATTGCTATATCATACCAAAACCAATTTACCACAAAAATAGATCATTAGTTTAAATACTTAATTAGTTTTGTTTCACAAATAAAATACGTTATGCATTTTCAACACAGAATTCTAAAATAAAGTTCTAGTTTAAACCGTATTTCTTTAGTGTATTCGTTAAAATTATACTGTATAGGCTTAATAGAGGCTTTTTTTTTAAGTAGAAATCTTAAACAATTTTCAAATATGTGTGAAAATCATGAAATAGCACTTCAAATGTAAGAAATATATATAGCATGGTAGAATTTATATCTTATGTTTCAAAGGTATGGGAATAAACTTTTACTACAATACACAACATTACATAAATTATGAAGTACAGGTTTTAAGAAATGAAACAAAATCAAAAAGTGAAAAAGGGCAGATAAAAAAAATATTTTCCGAAGAATCAAGAGTGTTTATAACTTCAGTTAATCACCAAAGTGGAACTTACGCTGTCCTCTTTTTCTTTTTCCCTTTTTATTCCAAGGGGTTTCTAATTACTATAACCAAAACAATGGAGTAATATAATTATTCTGTATTTCTTTTTTTGGGTCCAAATCTCTTTAATGGCTTGTGTTCTGCAATATTGTGGCTAGGAATATTGCAGATTACAAGAACAAGAATCAAAGATTACAAAACTAAAGATGAGCTGGGTCCCGCAGATGCAGACAGGGATCTCCACCGTTAAATGATTTACCCGGGAAGATCATGGAACATGCAATGGGATATACATTTAAAGACATGCAAAACAGAAGATTCAAATGAATGAAAATTTCGTGCGGTCAAGAATTTTCTGTTAGTTAAGTTCATGGCATCAGCGACAAAAACTCAAGTAAAAAATATATTGAATTCGATTAAATTTATTGGTTATCAGATATAAATCTTTTAATTTAGTTATACTGCATACGATAGGTAATATGCAAATTTAAAAAGCTGTGCTGTACACGTACCTCAAAGAATTTGGGTACACGCAGGATCCATAACCTAAATTAACCAAAACAAACCGAAATACAACCGACTGAATACCACAAAAAGCAAAACATATATGACTATATTACTCTTAGTAAACCAAATTAGAAAAACATACTAGGGTCGGTTTTGGCGATGGTGGAAGTGCCAGCGAAGTTGCAAGAGCCAGGAGCCATGGCTCTACGCTGAAAGTAGCTATTGAAGGCGTAAGATGCATGAGCTTGAATGGTGTTAGGAAGAAAACAAAGACCAGTGGGCTGGATTGGAGCACAGTCAGCTCCCGCGGCGCATGCGTAGTCTAGAGCCACCTGGAGCGCCTGGCTAGTAACGTCAAAACGGGCGACGCACCACATCGCGGCGGAATATGGGATAAGGAGGAAGAGGGAGAGGAGGGAGAGAGATTGGAGATAGAGAGCCATTAGCAACTGGTAAGAGAGAAAGAGAAGGAGTGAGAGTGAAGAGTTTGAGTGTGGAGCCTTACCATTCTCTTTTGCTTTTGCTTTGTTTTTTCTTTTCTTTTCTTTTCTTTTCTTTTTTGCGGTATGTGTGTTTTTATCCCTTATTATATTATATATTTTTTGAAACTTATCATCCCTTATGTTGATAGTGAGCTTTTCCAAGTTGTTTTAATCCTTCATAATGAGCTCGACATAAATAAATTATGTAATAAACGTATGTTCATTGATGGTTTATGTTATAAATTTCACAACACTCCCCCTTGGAGACTACCGTCACTATGGTTTGTTTGTGTTGAGATGTTTTATTACCTCGTTAAAAACTTTTCCAGGAAAACTCAGTGGAAAAAATCATGGTAGGGAAAAAGAGTGCAACCACGCAATCTCCCCCTCGAATAGTCACGATGCGATCTTATAAGTCTTGATGACGGCGCATGCGAATGTTATGGACATGTTTCTTGAACGTAGAGGTGGGAAGAGACTTTGTAAAGACGTATGCTGTATTGTCAGATGATCGAACGTATTTTACTTCAATTTCTTTATTCTTCTCTAGCTCTTGGGTGTATGAGAAGAACTTCGGAGGGTTGTGCTTGGTTCCATTGCTTTTGATATATCCTTCTTTCGTCTGAGCGACACATGCAGCATTGTCTTCATATAAGATGATCGACTCCGTTTTTATGCGGATTCCACTACTTGATTAAATGTGACGACTTATTGACCTTAACCATACATATTTTCTACTTGCTTCATGAAGTGCAATGATTTCAGCATGATTTGAAGAAGTAGCCACAAGTGTTTGATTTTGCGAACGCCAGGATATAGCAGTGCCTCCGATTGTAAAAACATATCATGTTTGTGATCGAGCTTTATGTGGATCTGATAAATATCTCACATCTACAAAGCCAACTATTTGATTATTTGAATTCTTAGCATAGAGTAATTCTAGATCAGTAGTCCCTTGAAGATAGCGTAAGACATGTTAATCCCATTCCAATGTCTTCGCGTCGGGGGCGAACTAAATCTTGCTAAGAGATTAATAGCAAATGAAATATCAGGTTGAGTACAATTTGCAAGATACATAAGTGCTCCGATTTCACTTAAATATGGTACTTCAGGACCAAGTATTTCTTTATGCTCCTCATGTGGTCGGAAGGGATCATTTTCAACATTAAGTGACCTTACGACCATAGAGTACGTAGAAGAGTTGCTTTATCCATGTTGAATCTTTTTAACACTCGATTGGTGTATGTGGATTGAAGCACAAATATACCCTTTTGAGAATGCTCAATTTGTAGGCCAAGACAATATTTTGTCTGCCCGAGGTCTTTCATCTCAAATTTCCCTTTTAGATAATTTGATGCTTTCTGTATTTCCCCTTGAGTTCCAATTATGTTTAGATCATCAACACACACTGCGATAATCACAAATCCGAATATTGTTTTTTGATGAAAACACAAGGGAATATAGGATCATTTACTTATCCTTCTTTCATAAATGCTCACTGAGACGATTATACCACATACGTCCAGATTGCTAAGCCCATATAATGATCTTTGCAACTTTATTGCGTATAACTCTTTGGGCTTGGATTTTAATGATTCTGGACTTTCAAACCCATCAGGGATCCTCATGTAGATATCAGTATCTAATGATCCATATAAATATGCTGTAACGACATCCATGAGACGCATCTCTAGATTTTCGTTAGCCGCTAGACTCATTAAGAATCTAAACGTTATTGCATCCATAATGGGGGAATATGTTTCCTCATAATCAATCTCTGGTCTTTGAGAAAATCCTTAAGGAACAAGGTGAGCTTTGTATATCGTAATTTCATTTTTCTCATTCTGTTTTCGAACGAAGACCCATTTATATTCAACTGGCCTCACATCTTTGGGTGTGGGCACAATAGGTCCGAAGACATTTCGTTTAAGCGAATCAAGTTCGACTTGTATGGCATCTTTCAGTTTTACCCAATCATGTTTATTTTGACACTCATATACAGACTTAGGTTCTGGATCTTCATTTTCCTGATTTATTTCCTTAGACACATGATATGAGAAAAGGTCATCATCTGCATTTATTTCATCTCGATTCCATATCGTTCCATTATTAATGTAGTTTATGGAAATCTCATGATTTCCTTCATGATGCTCTATATTGTCATTAGACTCATTATTCAATTATTCCAAAACACTTTCAATGATTTTGGGATCATTATGCTTTTCAAATTCCTTTCGCCTTCTGAGATTTTTATTCTTAGAACCAACGAATCTACCACGCTTCAAGTGTGTTTTAGAGTCACATGTATCATCTACTCGTTTATGTTAATTTGATATCTCAATACGAGCAGGGAGATTCACAGCGGGTATATGTGACCTAGTTACTGTTTTGGTATCTGTAAATGCATCAGGTAGATGATTAGCTATACTCTGCAAATGCATAATTCATCGAACTTCTAGCTCATATTGATTTGTAGGAGGATCAAGGTGTAAGAGAGTTGGCACACACCATTTTATATCCTTCCCTACTTGTTTATTTTCTCCCCTAGGACCGGGAATACTTTCATCAAAATGACAATCGGGAAATCGTGCCGTGAAGACGTCACTTGTCTGCAGTTCTAGGTATCGTATAATTGATGGAGAATCACAACCAACATATATTCCCAGCCTTCTTTGAGGTCCCATCTTTGTGCGATGTGGTGGTGCTATAAGCAACATATATGGTACAAAAAAAATTCTTATGTGGGAGATATTTGGTTCTCGACCAAATGCTAATTGTAATGGGAAATTATGATATGCACTTGCCCTTATCCGAATAAGTGCTTCAACATGCAATATAGCATGTCCCCATACAAATGTTGAGAGTTTTGATCTCATTATTAATGGTCTTGCAATTAATTGTAGACGTTTAATTAATGATTCAGCCAAACCATTTTGTGTATGAACATGCCCTACATTATGTTCAACTTCAATTCCCGTTACTATACAATAATCATTAACTGCTTGGGAACTGAATTCACCAGCGTTGTCTATTCTAACTCTTTTAATGGGATAATCAGAAAACTGAGATTTCAATTCTGACCATCTACTAGATGCTTCAATCAACACCATAACATAGTGGAATGGTCCACATGGTGGATGTATTGCTCCACAAATATCTCCTTGAATTTTTTCAAGGAACTTTGGTGATTCTTTATCAATTTTGGTTGGCTACGGTCTTATAATTATTTTTCCAAGAGAGCATGCTTCGCATGCCATTTTATTCCCATGATATATCTCTTGGATTTTCATCGAATGACCGCATGAATTCTCAATGATGTTTCACATCATCGTGGTGCCTGGGTGACCAAGGCGATCATGCCATAAGGAGAAATCATCTGAATTTTTCTTAATCACAAGATGCGATTCTATTGCATTTATATACGTGAGGTGCAACCCCGAAGAAATTTCTGGAATTTTTTCCAATATAATTCTTTTTCCGGATTTATCGGAAATTATATACATATATTTTTTTTTTCCATCCCCAGTCGCAGACTGGGTATCATATCCTTGAAGGTATATGTCTTTGATACTCAACAAATTTCTTTTTGAATTCGGAGAATATAATGCATAATCTATGTAAAATTTAGTTCCATTAGGCAACATAAAGTTAGCATTTCCAATTCCTTCAATTAGGTCTGTCGGACCTGATATTGTATTGACAATAACCCTTTTAGGTTTTATATGAGAGAAATATCTCTTATGTCTCAGAATAGTGTGTGTCGTTCCACTATCTGGAATACAATCGAATTTGTTCCTTCGATTTTGTTCCATCCATTTTCTGTAATAAACAAAAATATTAATATAATCATAGCAAATTTCATTAGTATAAGGGAAACAATACTTCAAAAACACAAGAGTTTGTTGCAAAAGGCAACATTATTTTAGAAACAACTGAAATACATAATTTAAAGATATGATAGTTCTGGAGACTTTTTATCAGTCTCTTTACAAGCATTTCAATTATTCACTATGGCGGTCTCATCGAAATCATTCGCGAAGTCAGGATAATCGAGGTACGATGTACCCTCAAAAAGTTTTGTAAGGTTGACTTCCTTTTCTTTTCCCTTAACGGAATCTTAGTACAACTTCACAAAATGCGTGAAAGTTCAGCAAATATTGGACCAATGTCATTTACACTCACAGTTCTATGTGGAGTTAGCATTAGTCTCTTTTCCTTTGGGGGTTTGGTCAGAAAGCACCCTTTGGAAAGATCTCCTCCCACGTGAGTTGTATCGTCTCCCTCGTCCATAACTGGATCGACGGCCACGGCCACGACCACGACCACGACCACAACCCTGATTGGTTTGATCTTCTCTCTCTGGATTTTATATCCATTGCATTCACATCTAGGAATGCCTTGGTCCCTGTGGGACGAGTGTTGTGATTTTTTATGATAAGTTCATTATTCTTCCCAGCAATGATGAGAGTCACCATCAATTCAGAGAACCGTTTGTATCCGCAATTACGATATAGTTCTTGCAGAACACGGTGCTCTTTGTGGAAAGTGAGATATTTCTCTTCGAGCATTTCTGTTTCGGTGACAGGTTTACCAATATTTCAATTGTGAACAATTCTCAATATTGCGGAATTATATTCCTCAACTTTCTAAAAATTCTGAAACCTCAGGTTTTCCACTCTTCCATCGCATGAGTGAGATTTATTTCTCTCTGATTATCAAACCTTTCTTTCAGAGCTTTCCAAAGCTCCGATGGATCTTTGATGTGAGCATAATCATGTGTCACATTTTTCATCAAGGTGTTTGAGTAAGAATATTATTGCCTTTGCATTTGCTTGGACAAATGACTTATTTTCCTCTTTTATGGTGTCAGATAAAATTTTCGACTCCAAATAGAGTTCAACATCTGTTGTCCAAGCTATGTAGTTTGCTCCAGTAATTTTGAGAGCTGAGAACTCGAGCTTCTCAATATTTATCATTTCCTAAAAATAAAACCGTAAAATATCATTAATATAATTTATTTAAAATGAACCACACATATTAATACGAACATACATTACAGGGAGAACAAGCGTGTAACAGAGTAAAATAAAAATCATGGTAACTTATACACGAGTAAAACAAAAAATTATACATATTGCTAAACATCAAAAGCAAACGAAACATTTTTCTCAGAAATTTGAAACGAAACAATTTTCTCATAAATGTTTTTGAGAGGGGTAAAAATGTTTTGAATGATTTACAATGAGTGAAATTTGAGACTATTTATACAATATAAAATATTGTTCATAACCGTTTAAAAGGTTATTATTTTTTTTTTCTGAATAATAAAAGTGAAATAATAAAAATCAATCTAAAGAATTTTTGAGAAATCAATTAAATTTACCAAAGTTTAGATCATATGTTTATATATATGTGGAAGAGCCTCCTTATATATGAACTATAATTTAAGCAAAAATTTACGGGGATACTATGATGACAGGGTCATCCATATAATAAATAATAAATATTTATATCGCGGCTCAGCCATCCATTATAGTATATCGTCATGGTGTGTAGAACAACCACGATATATGAATAGTAAAATAATAATGGGGCAACAAAACGCTCCCGGTAATAATAAAACAATAGTGGTGCAAGAAACAACCACATAACATTATGATAGGGATAATATTTGCCAATATAATAATTTATATAGGGTTTTGGGCAAAAAAAACCCATGAACTCGGAAATTCTTGTAATATAAAATATAGCTCCTCTCTGTATCGATGACGTGTCTGTGCAAACAGTGTGCCGTCTTGCCTTTTTCGTTTTCGTACAAAATTGTTTTTGTATCCTGCGGGATTTGAACTGTGGACATGGGAGACTTTTGACAGGGTGAGTGACCATTGGGCCATAAGATCATTCGTCTGTTGGGCTTTATTTTATAGTTAAGTTCAACCCGATAAACACACAAAAATTGTTGTGAAATTATCGGAGAGTGAGAATCTAACCATGGGCAAGGGACGTGGCGCTAAGGTATGTAGGGATTAGGCCACATGATCATTCATTGTTTATACCACAAACATATACTTTTATAATGAGTTAGTATTCTGGACTCTTTATAAATAAAACCAAACTGAAATCCACAATTGAACCCTAATTTTTCTCTTCTGCGATTTTGTGAGGAGAGAGTGAAATTGAAAATTTGGGGGCTTTTTCTTTGGTGAGGAATGAATGAAATCGGGCTAGGGTTGTTTGTTTTGTGGAGTCAGGTTCAAATTTGGTGAAGAAAGAGTGAGTCGGGTTCAATTTTGGTGAAGAAAGAGTGAGTCAGGGTTGTTCGATTTGGCGAGGAAGAGTGACTCGGGTTGCTTGATTTGGTGAGGGATAGAGATAAGCTACGATCGATTCGACTTGTTCTTATACGTCGGTGGTTATTGGGTTCCCGATGACACATACCACGGTGGAGAGTCGCACGAAGGTGGATTGCAATTTGCAGAAGGTTTTCATATAACTTTAGTCATGGTCTTGGTGAAGAAGCTTCTCGGGTACGATGATAACAAGAATAAGATTTCGCGGTTTCCACCACGAACACCCAACAAGAGAGACGACATTGAAGATGAAGACGTATTAAAGAGAGTTGTTCACTACGTCGTTACTTCAGGTGCGTTAACTTTGTTCATTGTACGAGAAGTACATTGGTAGGTGTCGAGGGTATATTCCAACTATGCTTGATGATGAGTATGTTGGTGATGATTTTGGTGAAGCTGTGGAAAACTCAGATGAAGGCAATGATTATGAGTTTTAAGGTAGTAGTGAGGGAGATGATGAAGATGAGGATGAGACAATTATTAGTAGTAGCAGTGATGATTCGGATGATGGAGCTACATGGATCAATGATAGAAAGTTGCGAAGGTTCAGATTAGGGCACGAGTTCAAGTCAATGGAATCATTCAAAAATGCTGTGAATAGATATGCGGTGAATAAGAGGAAATATATCAAGTATTTCAAGTCAGATTCAGTAAGGGTTACTGTTGTTTGCTCTAACAGGTCATGTCCTTGGAGGATTCACACATCTATCAACAACAACAGTCCCATAGCTGTTGTGAGGTCTTTGCAAGAGGAGCATACTTGTACTTGGTTAGGGAGAGTGACACATCTAACCAATGCAAGATTAGCTGAGACGTACATAGAAGAATTCAGAGTTAACCCTCAGTTTTTTGCTAAACAGTTGCAAGATAAGCTTAAGGGGCAGAACATATAAGTTCCATGGACAAAATGTGAGAGGACACGCCTAAGGTGTTTAAAGAGGTTTATGAGGAGCAGGCAAAGCATTTTGCTAGGTTGTTTGATTATGTTGCAGAATTGAAAAGATCTAACCCTGGATCCACAATGGAGTGTGAGGTGAGACAAGATATATTTCACAGATTTTATGTTTGCTTTGAAGATCTAAAAGATGGATGAAAGGCTGCGTGTAGGAAGATATTGCATATTGATGGGACTCATCTCAAGTGGAGAATGAAAGGTGTTTTATTGGTTGCTTGTGGTAGGGATCCAAATGACCAGATGTTTCCTATAGCTTGGGCTATCATTGGAGTTGAGAATCAGCCAAATTGGCAATGGTTTATGGGTCATTTCATTAAGGATTTAGATTTGAACACAAGAAATGGTCTTACATTGGCGAGTGACCAGCATAAGGGTTTGATTGCAGCAGCTAAAGATGTGCTCCCATGGGCTGAGAACATGATGTGTGCAGGACATGTTTACTCAAACCGGAAGAAGAAGCATGGTGGATCTGCTCTTGAAGACATGTTTTGGGCAGCAGCAGACTCTTACTATCCACAACAGTTCGAGAGGAGGATGAAGGAGATGAAAAAGTTTGATACAGATGCACATGATGCCTTAAAGATATCAATATCACATTCTTGGTCAAGGTATGTTATAACTCTCAAGGTATGTAATAACTCACATGAATGCATTTTTAACTTGTTTACATTGTTATGTTTCAGTATTAACTTGTTTATATTGTTATGTTTCAATATTAACTTGTTTAGCTTGTTTCATTTTTAACTTGTTTACCTTATTCCACTTTATCCAGGGCATTTCTTCACTGAATTCTCTAGGTGTGATGTTGTAGATAACAACCTTGGAGAGTCATTCAAAACTGCTATTCGGTTTGCAAGTGATAGTGATGATATTTTACCGCTTTTCGATATGCTTTTTTGCTTTTTCATCAAAACAACTATTTGATTTGAAACATAAACTACCGGATTTCACATTTTTCTGTTTGCAAAGTGTTTTTGTGAAAACAATGCATTTTAGGTTGCAAAGGGGCACTTTCTACCAAATCCAGCAAATCAACATCAGAAGTCCAAGCCCGGATGAAGGAAATGTCATTTTGGAATAAAGTGAGGAGTTAGGAAAATCAAGCCACGTGAGTTAGCTTTCACATGGGCTTGGAATCGTGCCAAAATTCCTTAGGAGTAAGAAGTTAAACCCAAATTACTAACAATGTATCCAGAAGCCCACAAGACATGAAGGCCCAATCGATCGGACCAGAGGCCCATCGATCGATCGAAACCCATTCTGTCAAGAAGGTTCCATAACAAATTCAGATATATATCGTTGCATTTGGGGAGATATTTGTTTACGTTGAAGATAAACTCAGGAGATACAAAATCTTCAGAAACGCGTTGAAAGATCTTGATCGATCGGTCAAGATAGCTACGACCGATCGATCAACTAAAGATAATCACAAATATTTGGATTCCTATCCAAATNTGAAAGGTCACGGTCGATCGGTCAGGATAGCTACGAATGATCGATCAACTGAAGATAATCACAAATATTTGGATTTCTATCCAAATCTTCCTCCTAATTCTTCTCGACCCTTCACTCGACCCTCTCCCCTATAAATACATAAGACTGAAGGCAGAGAGAAACATCAGAAATTTCTCTAAAGTTTCCAGGCGTCAAGGCTTATAGTTTCTCAGTTTTATCAGTTTCTTTGTTCTCACTTATTTTGATCATTGTTTCAAGGAAGAAGTCTGTTATCTCTGCATTTCCAGAGAAGCTATTCTGAACCCTTTTAATACAAGCAATTTTAATTATGTTTATGTCTACTTTTGCTATGTCTGAATAGTCTTTTAGTTAGGAATAGGGTTTTGCTAGGAGGAATCATGGTATGGTATATAGGCAATAGGATTATGAAATGAGTAGTTTATAGGCTTACTTTCATATCAGTACTTAATTCAAATGATAGGACAAATCTGCTACTAATATACCACTTATAGTAAGAGATCCATAACTTGATAGTGAAAGCTTTTCTATTTATTAGTTTAGTAGGATTTGATTTCTTGAACTTAATTCCTAGATTGATTGGTTGATCAGCCCATAGGTTCTCTTTCTGAAAGGATATATGTTAGAGTTAACTCTGATACCAATTGAACTAGACTAGCTAAGCCTGACCATAAGGATAGTTAGTTATTAGTGAAATAAACTATATAGCCTAAACTAGGAATTACATAATTTACTACCCTGAATTATTGAAACTGTGATGCTATGATTCATTACCTGACTTCCTAACACCTTTTAATATTTAATTTTCTCACGTTTAATTTGTTTTAGTTCTTTCAGGCATTGATCGATCGACCGCATAATTAGCAATCGACCGAAAGGTGCTTCCAACGATCGAACCGATCAATCGTTTCCCAAAAACCCATTTCATTTTGCTGCTTAGCTCGAGTGAAGTTGGACGTGCTACTGTGTGAATCTGCTGTCTGTGGATACAATCCCTAAGTACTACCATGAGACCTGTGCGCTCGCAGGAAATATTTTACGCGAAAATTAATCCCCATCAAGTTTTGGCGCCATTGCCGGGGAGTAACAATGACCAGTAGCATAACAATCTAACTCCAGACTAAGCTTTTCCCTGATTTCATTTCTAGTTTATTTATTTTATGTTTTAGCATTTTTAATCTTATTTCATTTGTTTCAGGTACCAACTCATGGCACAACGAAACAATGGAGGGTCTGATAGTACCCACCGACATTATCCACCTCGCATGAGACCCTACTCTCCTAGGGAACCTTGCAGTGGCTTTTCGATACTAGCACCTGAGCCCATTATCTTTGAACGACACCAGTCCCATCTAGGAAATCAGCAGGCATCATGCAATCTAGCCATTACGAATCTGGGAACTCTAACAGAAGGACAGAAGACATGCTCGTGCCGATCTTGACCAAACAGAGGAACTTTGAGGAAGAAATAGGCAGTAGATTCGACTCGATGGCTGCTACGATTGCTGGGATCGAAGAAGAGATGAGACACATAGGGAAGGTGATCCATAGCAACTCGGTGACTCTCAATGAGAAATCCAGAGAGATGCACCAACTGAGATACACCACAAGGAGCAACAAAGCTGAGTTAGACGATTACCTCAATTCCACCAGAGACCAAATTAATGAGGTAGAGGGACATATAACGGAGATGAAATCCAAGCATGGAAGGTTCCAGACGGTCAAAGCCTTCAACAACAACTTGAACCCATCAAAGAAGAGATTTGTACACTGGAAGGAGAACTCAGTCAGATCCAAGACCGCCTTTCAAAGATGGAGAATCAGTCAGAGCTATCAAAGGAGAGAGCAAAGGCAGAATACGACAAATGAACCACTCGATGGACTGCTTGGCGTATTCGATCGATGGAAGCATTAAACCACTCAAAAAGGCCATTAAGCTAATTGGCCTCAGACTTGGGAAGGTATACGATACTGAGGAAGACGGTGAGGAAACTAGGCCTACAGTCCTACACATTGAAGAGCTGCAATACACTAATGACCGATCGATGGTAATCTATATGCAACCAAATCAGGGAGATCTCTAGATCAACATGCTCGAATGGATGCCGTAAGAGGAATACATGGAAGAAGACCACCCACTACATGCACGGGAGCCAACAATAGCTGGTGTCGGGGAACTCAGCAAGGATTTAATGGAGTATGTTATCACGGAAAACATCCCTCGCCACCTGAACTTCACCGAAGGCATGATGTTACGACCACTGCACAGATACCTAGAGGTATGGCCCCTGGAGAAAGTAGGAAAATTCTTCTACAAAATGAGAAGAGAAACTAGCCCCACCTCGCGCCAACTTTATCGAGAAAATGACCCAAGGAGGTACACAGTTCCAATCTCGATCAACCATAAGAGGTTCTTAAATATTGTGTGTGATACAGGAGCCTTCTTAAACATGATGTCGAGAAAGGATGCACGGTCGGTCATCATTCTTGAATATAAGGCGCTAGAAAGACCAGTCGCAAAAGATGTCATGGTCAGAATTGAAGGATGCTTCATACACACCGACTTTGTGATCATGAATACCGATCACAGGTCATCTTCCTTCATAGTGCTAGGAAGACCATTCCTCCACTCAACAGGAGCTCAGATTGACATGGTGAGAAAAAGAGTCTATTTGACCTTCGTCAACAAAGAAACATTCTATTTGGCAACATCACAAGAGATTCCAATGTTAGGATAAGGATGGAAGATGGTGGAAGACTGATGAAGAAAGCTAGGCATCAACCAAGTCCACCAAAGACTGACGCTGAATCTTTAAAAAACTTCGTCAGCCTGTTTTTTGGGAACAATGATGTAGCAGCTCCATTTCCCTTGTCTGTCATGAAGATTGAAGAAGAGCTAGATGATTCTGATTGATCGGTCATGGGAGACAACATCGATCGATCGCCAGAGGAGGAGCCTCAACCGTCTGATCACCCACCAGAGAACTAAAAATCTCCAAACTATGTCGTGCTAACCGACCTTAAACAAAAGCGCTGAGTAGGAGGCAATCGGCTAATGTGTCTTAGATTAAGTATACGTTTAATGCATTTGTTAGTGTCTCGGGAAATAAGATTCAAGGATTCAACCACGAGGATGAAGAATCGATCGATCGAATTAAACATCAATCGATCGATCGTCTGCAGTTCACAAGCTCATTTTTACCTTTTTCCAGGAAAGCCAGAGGCCATTGTTTCGAATCAACTGGTTATCCAGGAGAATGTTGCATGCTTCAACACTAATGGACATAGAGTAAAAAATCAGGAGAATCACGCTGTGATTTGATCGATTGATGGCTGCATCGATCGATGAAGTTTCAGAGAGATGAACACTTCCTCATTTCAACACGACAGATGATGATATACTGATGTCGTCCGATACAAATCCTCTCCTACTCCTGTAAAGTCCTTTCAATTTCAATAAGATAAAGAAGGTAATTTGATACGCTTGAAGACAACGAGGTAACCATTTTCCATCTCTATTTCAATTTATTTCAATTCCCATTTCGCTCTCACAGCTTGTCAACATCAGGGACGATGT